>WAAB01005593.1:23999-50563 GCA_013389865.1 Piaya cayana
TTCCAGAGACCCTTCCCTCCCCTTTCCCTCTCCAAAGGGCCCACCCCCCCCATTCCCTTTCCCAGAGCTCCCACCCTGTTACCTTTCCCAGAGGGCTTCCCCCTTCCCCCCCGGTTCCCTGTCCCAGAACCCACCCATTCCCCCTCCCCCCGGTTCCCTTTCCCAGAGGGCTCCCCCCTCCCTGTTCCCTTTCCCAAACGGCTTCCCCTCCTTTACAAACGTCACCCCCCTCAAGAGGAGTTTCCACCCCTTCCCAGGGGCTTCCCCCCTTCCCAAAACCTCCTCCACTTTCCCAAGGCTCCCCCTTCCCAAACAGGTGCCGTGGGGAAAGAGCCTTTCTTGGACAGGGCACAGAGTTGCCCCTTTGTTTATTTAAGAAGACCTGGGTGTTAGGAAAATGAGTTTTTAGTTAAAACAAGAGCTGAAATGCATCTTGATGATGGGCAGGTGTCATCACTTGGGTGCCATTGTATTCCAGGTTTTTTGTCAACTACAGATTTTTCTGAAAAAAAAAAAATCTCCTGGAGGCCTTTGCCTCATTGATTGCAAACTTTAGGATTTATGTCATTTAGATTGCGATTACCTAGTTCATGCCAAGAAGCACATACAAAAAAACCCTGCATGTCCACTCATAAAGAACACAGACCTCCTTAAAAAAAAATCCCCAGATAAAGCTGGGCAGAAAATCATAGAAAAGTTTGGATTGGAAGGGACCTTAAAGATCATCCAGTTCCAACTCCTATGCTCTGAGCAGGGACACCTACCACCAGCCCAGGCTGCTCAAGACCCCATCCAACTTGTCCTTGGACACCTCCAGGAGCAGCTGCAGCTTCTGTGGTCAACCTGTGCAAGTGGCTCACCACTCTCATTGTGAAGAATTTCTAATGTCTGGTCTAAATCTTCACCCTTCCAATTTAAAACCATTTCCCCTTTCATGTCAATCCATACCCTTGTAAAAAGTCCCTCGCCAGGCTTTCTTGTAGGCTGCTTCTTGCTTCTGTAGCTCAGTGTTTTCAAGGCCTTTCCCAGCGTTTGTTGACAGGCGTCTGTCATCCCGGGCTGCTGCAGATTGAAGCAGAAGTCTTCAGTGTGGTAGTCCAGGTTTCGAGCTCAGAACTGCCTGTCCCAACATTTGCAGCATGGGTGATGAGGTTTGTGCATGTCCTTTGAGGCCATGCAAGTACGTGGAAGACAGGCCTACTTTAAACGTTTGTTACTAATGCTTCCAGGAAGTGTTTCTGTATCACTGAAGATGGGGTGAGAAGCCTTGGGAAGGCTCTCAACTTCACTTTATCAGTTAGAATTTAAAATGTATGTGAATGTAGAAGTCCATGTGTGTTCAGCGCTATGTATTAGTAGTTAAATGTGGTCCTGAAGAAGTGCTGCCCTACGTTTTAGCGATCTGACCTATTTTGGGATGTGGAGATATGACCTGGAACTGCTGGTTATGTTACTGAGATGCTCCATGTGTAGAAGTGAGAAATAATTGGTAGCCTCGTTTCTTCCTGATATTCAAGAAAAGGTTTTTAGTATTAAGAAGGTAATTCTTTTAAGATCTTTCCTGAAATTGAAATGTAATTGCAGTGAATTGTAGTTAATTTCTCTTTAATTTTTATGCCTAAATAGGTAGTAAGATTTTTAGGCAGATAAGACTTTTTAAATAAAAATCTAAAACTGAGATTCCAAGAGCACTGGTGAAAATAATTCTATCCCATAAGAAGAAATGTGGGTTTTGTGGAAGAATGCGGTTTCAGAGCAGGGCTCAGGCAGTTTATCTGCTTGTTAATGTTTTAGTCCACCTCTTTGCTGTATGTTTAAGGATTTCTGGTAGGACCAATGTGTGCGTTGGTGAGACGTGATTGTATAGCCTGTAGCAGATAGAAGAATCATAGGCCTGTGAGGTTTGTCAGTATTCCACTAAAGCTGTTTCAAAAGAATAATAGGTGTACAGTAAGTGAAGATAGAGTCAAAGGCCTTGATTCTGCAAGATGAAGCCTTTATGCTGGCTTGTTATCTTTTTGCAACTGGCCTTCGAATCATTAATATTTTATACTGAAAGCAAGATTTCCATGCATAGCATTTTTTAGAAAAAATGCTAGAGATGCCTGTTCTCAGATAGGCTTTTGGGGTGGCTTCCAATGTTTTTAGACACTATAGCTTACTAATTAGCGAGTCTTCTAAGTAAAGTATGAGTCCTGCATTACAAAAGGAAAGATTATGCACTGATTTCATTTTGTTTATGACACAATAAACCAATAAGGTAATTGGAACTAGATAAGATCTTTTGTTCCCCAGTTCTACTCATCACTAGAGTGCTCTTGGAGCAGCGCCCTGTTGATTCCAGGTATGCTGATTGGCAGCACCTCTTGCTATTTGCAGACTGCAGAACATTCTTCTGCTTTAATGTTTAGGCAAAAAAAAAAAATCCTGGGTAAAAAATGAGAGGTGTTAAAGTCTGTAAGGTTTTTCCATACCTTTTCCAAATAAGCCTGCATAATCAAATCTGAGTTGGGTTTAGACAGGCCTTGGGTTTTCTAGGATGAACAGAAACTAAGAGTTTTTTCTGGTTTTCCCCCATTCTCAGTGAGCTTTCTACATAGTTGAGAAAATTAAGTGAAATGTACTCTTCCTTTGCGAGTAATGGATACTAGCTGTATCCAAGTCTGACTGGCTGTCGTAACTTTAAAGGGCACCATCATAAACTCCACTAGTGCCTAATTTTCCTCATTATAAATTATTTTCTAGTGAGAAGCATGTTCTCAGATAGCCTTCTTTAAATGCAGAATTAGCATTACCAATCACAGCGTATGTGAGCCTCATGAGGTTCAACGAGGCCAAGTGCAAGGTCCTACACCTGGGTCAGGGTAATCTGCAGTTTCAATGCAGAATGTAGGGCGATGTAATTGAGAGCAGCCCTGTGGAGAAGGTCTTGGGGATGTTGGTTGATGAGAAGCTTGGCGTGAGTTGGCAGTGTGCACTCACAGCCCAGAAGGCCGATTGTGTCCTGGGCTACATCAAAAGAAGTGTGGCCAGCAGCTCAAGAGAGGTAATTTTTCCCACCTACTCTGTTCTCATGGGACTTCACCAGGAGTATTGTGTCCAGTTCTGGAATCCTCAACATAAGAAGGATATGGAACTGTTGGAACGGATCCAGAGGAGGACCTCAAAGATGATCAGGGGGCTGGAGCATCTGTGTTATCAGGACAGGCTGAGAGAGTTGGGGCTATTCAGCCTGGAGAAGACTAGGAGGAGACATCAGAGCAGCCTTCCAGTACCTGAAGGGGGCTACAAGAAACCTGGGAAGGAACTTTTTACAAGAGCGTGGAGTGATAGGCCAAGGGGACAATAGCTTCAAATTAGAGGGGGAAGTATTTAGATTAGACATTAGGAAAAGATTCTTCACCATGAGGGTGGTGAGGCACTGGCATAGGTTGCACAGGGAAGCTGTGCATCCCTAGAAGTGTTCAAGGCCAGGTTGGATGGGGCCTTGGGCAGGCTGGTCTGGTGGGAGGTGTCCCTGCCCATGGCAGGGGGATGTTGGAACTGGATGATCTTTAAGGTACCTTCCAACCCACACTAATTTATGTTCTTACCTTGAGTTCTGGTGAAATACAACAAATTGTATGCAATGTGATGAAAATATTGAAGTGCTTACTGCGAGCCAGCCATTGTGTGGTGAGCTGGTGTGTACCCTACCTGCAGCAGAACTTTTGGGGCCATGGTTTTCTTGTAGGTGAATGAACCATTAGTACGTGCGTCCCCTCCATTTTTTTTCTCTCAACGTACTGTCACTTTTAAAACGGGGTGTTTCATTTCAAAGGGTGTGTTGGACTTGCGACCTGTTCCCTTTGCAGTGATGAGATAGGCTAAACCAATTCCTGTGACATGAAGGTACAAGGGTGTTTCTGCCGCTTCTGGAACACAAAGAACCTCAGGTTACTTGGCAGCACAAAGAAGAACCTGTAGCTGTGTCCATGCCAGCTGATCTTGACACTTCTGTAGAGATTTACTGGAGCTGCCAGCAGAACACAAGAGTCCATCCCTGAAAGATGAATTGCAGCTTGAGTGTGGTGGTGGTAAGAGAGAAACAGCAAAGGAAGCAGTAGATTTTCCACAGACGAAACGAAACGAGAACCATTATTTACCTTTGCAATGGGTTCAGTTATTTTTTGATCTCACGCCTTTGTCCATGACAACTGGAAACGTATCTCAAGTTTTTCAATTTTCAACTTAAAGTACATATTTCCAGATGTGTGTTTTAAGTTTGTCTGATTCTTCCCCACTATTTCTAGTTAGGATATCCTTGAGAAGGTAGGGAATGTTGCACACTAGTTGGTTACATAGCATTACATACGTTACTTGCCCTGTGGTTGCTTATCAGCTTTGTGTAGCAACTTCACCACAGTCATTACTCTGACTTCTAGAGCTCCTAGTCGGAGACTAATCAGGCAGCGAATTGTCATGCTTATTTCAGTCTAGAGCCTCATATTTCCTACTTCATCCCTCTGTGAACTAACCTTAATATATACAGTGTCTGAAAATGGTGAAGTAGTAAAGGCAAAGATGTTAGTCATATGTAGATAAGATGTGCAATGAGATGCAGAGGGTGTTGCTTTTTTACAGTGCTGTTTAGAGCATCTGATGGAAATCAGGGTTGCATGTGGCCTGAAATATTTAAGAGATCCTAATAGACATTTCAGTGTTCAGAGGGATGGTAGTCTGGAGGTCGTGTTATATTGCCTTGCCTTTTTATAGTTCATGTTTATTTAGGCTTTTAGGCACCATATTCTGTGCCTGTTCCTGCTGCACTTCTTTTAAACTTGCTTAAAAGTAACGAGGAGAATTTTGGTTACGTGGTAATCTCCAATTAATGAAAACTGGTTAGTGGAAGTATTGTGCGTGCATCATTGTACTAATTGTCCATGATATCCACCAACAGTTTTTTTAACCTGCTATTCTAAAACACTGTTGTGTGTGAAGTAGTACATATTTCAAGTAAAGAGTAGCTTTACAGTAGAAATTTAAATCCCTGTGAACAATTTAAGTGAAGTGACTTTTGAAACAGATTATTTCATAAATGCATTTATTTTTCAAAGCATTACATTTTAAACTCCTAGAGTGGTTTCTTTGCCAGAGCATGGCTGTCAATTGTAATCCGTGTTTTCAGAGAAGATTTAATAAATGGAGTAATTTTATTTTATCAAAGGTGTGACTTCCCTTCCCGCTGAACTTTCCTTGGGAACTGTGGTCTGAGGCAACAAGCTAAGAAAGAAAAGTTACCCAGGAAATTGGCAAAAGTTACCAGGTTTTGAAGCATGTCCAGAGAAGGGCAGTGAAGCTGGTGAAGGGGCTGGAGAACAAGCCATGTGAGAAGCAGCTGAGGGAACTGGCTTTGTTTAGCCTGGAGAAAAGGAGGCTGAGAGTACACGTTGTCCCTGTCTACGTCTACCTGAAAGGAGGCTGTAGTGAGGCGAGTGTTGGTCTTTTCTTCTGAGTGACAGGCAACAGGACAAGGGAATGGCCTCAGGTTGCACCAGGGGTAATTCAGATTGGACATTAGGGAAAATTTCTTCACCAAAAGGGTTCTTAGGCACTGGCAGAAGTAGTGGTTCAATCAGGATCTCTGGAGGCATTTAGAAAACGGATAGATGAGGGAAATGGTTCAGTAGTGGACAGGTATGGTTGGACTCATTGGTCTCAAAGGTCTTTTCTAACCAAGCACTTCTATGATTCTGTGAAATCCTGCTTAGAAATTGCCTAGGTTTGTGAGTGGCTCAACAAATTGGGAAATGGGTTGCTCGTGATGTCTGAGTCACTGGTGTATGTGTGACTGTAACAACTAAGAATTACTGGTGTTCGACACCTCTTCTACTATAAAGTTTGCCTTTCTTGTGCCCTAATATGAGTGTAATTAATAAATGAGGATGACACACAGTAGGTGGTGGTATTGTACACCATTTCTTCTGGTAATTTCAGTACAAAAGCATAAGGTCATAGAAACCACGATCTATCTAGAACACGTTGATTTGTTTATTGACCTTAAATAATAGTTTAGTTGAGTGGTATTTTTAATCCATTAATTTTATTTCCTTTTCCGCTTAATTTAGGAATAAAGGAGGAAGCATAAAAAAAGTTCTAGTTTTATTCCTATGTTTAGGAAACAAAGTTCTAAGCTTCCTTAATGGCATTTTGAGCTGGCAGTGTGCACTTGCAGCCCAGAAGGCCATATGTGTATCCTGGGCTGCATCCAGAGAGGCATGGCTAGCAGATTGAGGGAGGTGATTCTGCCCCTCTACCCTGCTCTCATGAGACCTCACCTGGAATATTGTGTCCAGTTCTGGAAACCCCAAAAGAAGGAGGATATGGAGCTGTTGGAACAGGTCTGGAGGAGGCCACGAAGGTGATCAGAGGACTGGAACACATCTGCTATGAGGACAGGCTAAGAGATTTGGAGCCGTTCAGCCTGGAGAAGAGAAGGCTCCGAAGAGACCTTAGAGCAGCCTTCCACTACCTGAAGGGGGCTACAGGAAAGTCAGGGCGGGACTTTTTACAAGGGCATGTAGATATATGGTAAGGGGGAGTGGCTTTAAATTGGAGGGGGAAAGATTTGGATTAGATATTAGGAAGAAGTTCACGATGAGGGTGGTGAGGCACTGGCACAGGTTGCCCAGGGAAGCTGAGTGTAAGTGTTGAAGGCCAGGTTGGATGGGGCCTTGTGTGGGCTGGTCTGATAGGAGGTGTCCCTGCCCATGGCAGGGGGATGTTGGGAGTGGATGGTCTTTAAGGTCCCCTCCAACCCAAACCGTTCTATGATTCTATGGTTTTCTGCCCAGCTTTATTTGGGGAATTCTTTTTAAGGAGGTGCGTGTTCTGTACAAGTGGATATGCAGTTTTTGCAACTGAAATGGAGTTTTATATGCACTTCTTGGCACAAACTCTGTAATGGCAATCTAAGTCACATAAATCTTAGTATTTGCAATCGCCTGTCCAGCTTTACAGTGAAACCGGTCTTATTCACAAAGGTAGAGCCTTTGGGTTTTAGCTTCACCGGAAGGGCTGAATTGCCCTTCTCCGAATTGGCTTTTCACTTCCTACACAAACCTTACGAAATCTTCTCTGGTTTACTCCAAAGGAGAACTTTGGAGGAAGGTGATTTTACTTACTTTATAATCTTTTACTGCAACTTCAAATTGTTGAGTAGATGGTTATTCAAGTTCATTATGCTGCAAAGAGGGATTGGAAACAGAAATACCTGCAAGTAAAACTAATCATTTTCACAGGACTAGGAAAGATTAGATCAACTCCTCAGGGTTTAGGCAGTAATTGTAAAGAAGGACCTAAAAACCAAAGGCTCTACCTTTGTGAATAAGACCAGTTTCACTGTGAAGTTCTGTGTGGCAGAAGCATGTGATTGATGATTTTAATAGATGATGCCTTAAGATTGTTTTACTTATTTTTTTTTAACATTGGAGGATAACAGGCAAAATTATCACTCTGAATTGGAAAATAATTAATTTTTCTCTTATTTTTGGTCTTTTAGTTGTTTTTCAATGTAGAAAGTATGATAATCTTTATCAAACAGGGCCCGATTCCATGAAACAAATGTTCAGTACATACTGCAATAGTTTGATAATGCTGCAAGACCTCCAGGTGCTGTTGCTGTAAAAATAGTTACTATGATGCCTGTTGCATCTTTATAACTTGAAGATGAGACATCTTTGCCCTTAAGAGCAGCAGGGGATCGAGTTTCCAAACTGTTTATTCTGAATATTAAATAACAGATGTAATTGTAAATTTCAATGTATAAATTAATCAGAAGGAGTGCTGCTCTTGCTTTTTTAACTGGAGAGATGTTAGTGGCAAAGCAGTGTGCTTGTCAGAATTTCAAGTACTGAGACTATTATTTGCTGTATTCAAAGTGAATTGTGGCAAATGTAGTATTACTGACCAAGACAATGATCTGTTCAAAAGTAAACGGTGCGTTGGAACAGAACAGTGCAGATAACCAGTAGTATCTCTGACACAGAACTCTCAATCAACACTGTTTTTTTAATTGCAGATTTTCCTTTTTGAACTGTGGAAGCTGTGAGCAAATAGGATCACAGTATATGCAGCAAAACTGTTGTTTTTCTCCTAAAGTACTTTTTTTTTTTTTTTAAATAACTGGAATTAGCCTGTTAAGCCAGTACCCTTCCAGTGCCTGAAGGGGGCCTGCAAGAAAGCTGGGAAGGGACCTTTTACAAGGGCACGGTTGATGGGAAGTGGCTTTAAATTGGAAGAGGGAAGGTGTTTATTAGACATTAAGAATAAATTCTTCCCAATGAGGGTGGTCAGACACTGGCACAGGTTGTCCAGGGAAGTTGTGAATGGCTCTTCCTGGAAGTGTTCAAGGCCAGGACTTGAGCAGTTGTAGTGGGAGGTGTCCCTGCCCATGGCAGAGGGGTTGGAAGTGGATGATCTTTAAGTTCTTTTCCAACCCAAACCATTCTATGGTTCTGTTCTAAGGGTCTGGAGAACAAGTCTTATGAGGAGTAGCTGAAGAAGCTGGGGTTGTTTAGGCTCAGGAAGAGGAGGGTGAGGGTTGACCTTACTGCTCTCTACAATTACCTGAAAGGAGATTGTGGAGAGGAGGGTGCTGGACTCTTCTGCCATGTGACAGGACAAGGGGGAATGGCCTCAACCTACGCCAGGGGAAGTTCAGACTAGATATCAGAAAAACATTTTTCACAGAAAGGGTCGTCGGGCACTGAAACAAGCTGCCCAGGGAGGTGGTTGAGTCACCTTCCCTGAATGTGTTTAAAACATGGGTAGATGAAGTGCTCAGGGGCATGGTTTAGTGGCAGATAGGAATGGTTGGACTCGATGATCCAACAGGTCTTTTTCAACCTGGTGATTCTATGATTCTGTACTACAGTGAAGTTTTTCAGAATAATCCAAATGATATGGGAATACTCAGTTTCTTTAGCTTTCCTTTTAATTTACGTCATGAGTTTGACCAAATTCTCCTTGGCTTAGATTTTTCAGTGTGGTGTAAACCGTTTTTTGTCTGCACCAACTGTAGTCCTGGCCCTCAATCTGCCTGTTATCCCCTAGGAAGGGAGCCTGTGATGCAACAGCTCCTATGTTACTCTGCCTCCTTCATCCCTCTTTGCTGCTCATGCCCAATGTGGAGGAAAAGGTGCGTGGCAGGAGCCATAGCTCCTATTCCTGATTCCCAGCTGCCATTTTGGTCACGATAATATTATCAAGATGGGTTAGCAGCTCTTCCTCAAGACTTTCATTGCATAGATCTGGACTGGGGCAGTGATGCTCACTGGGTGTCATTCATATTGTCTGTGTATAACTCCATTCACAGGTGAAGAACACTTGCTGTAACTTGTTGCACTATAGCTAATGCAGTGGATAAAGAAATAAGTTGGCAATCTGCTTCTGTAAGAAACAAATGATGGCTCTGTCACTATTTAAAATAATACTGTGAAAAGTGTTGTTCAGCTGTGCTGTTGGAGCTTGAATGCTAGCTTGTGGGGCACCTCTGAGAGGAAGATATTTTTACGCTAGCCATAGAAATTGCAATCCTTACAGATACCATTAATTAAGAAACTGGTTTATTAACAATATTTTTTGTTGTTCCTTTTAGAATAAAGGTTCCCTTCAGTTTGAAGACAAGTGGGATTTCATGCGCCCCATTGTTCTGAAACTGCTTCGTCAAGAGTCTGTCACAAAACAGCAATGGTTTGATCTGTTTTCGTAAGTAAATTTTTAGTATCTTGCATCCTTCTGCATATTGGGAATGCAGTTATGGTACTATTTGTGATACAGAAGTCGTGTATGACAAAGACCATGTGTGAACACACAATAAAAGTACTGATTTAAGCTTTATTCAGTGGTAAATGTACCTACATCACTGTACATGTGCCAAAGTAGAGTATTTCTGAGACTGAGATCTTTGCAAATAGGATGGAGAAAGAGCAGCAGAGCTTTTGACTTCAGCTGATCGCAGTGGACAAGTTTTGCCCATAATGCTTTTGTTAGAATTGAAGAGAAAAATGTTGTTTCCTGCTTTGGCAGTAAGTTCATTTAAAGGCAATGTGCCGAACGTTGTTATTCTGACTTGAATGGTTCGTTTCTGAAGTAACTTAAGAATGCTACCACAGTAACAGCGTAATGCAGTTTAACTGGTAAAATTTGAATAGTTTTATACCCTAAGAATAACATATATCGTATTTTTCAGACATTTCAGTGTTTGCATTATTACACTTTCCAAAAAAACCTGCCATTTTGTTCCTTCTGAAAGCCAGAGGTTGCTTTCTGTTTGGTGATGATATTTTTTTTCCTTAAAATTCATTGTGTGGTCTTTGCCAACATAGTCTGGAAGTGAATTAAAGCATATGTATTGAAAGTATGTATTTGCCTCAACGTTGTTATTTTCCCTCAAATACATTTGTAGCTTAAATCTACAATCTTTTCTTCTGCTATTTAAAATCTGCCACAAATCTGTTTTTATTTAAACACAATCACTTTGCCATCTGTACCTTTATTGTTCTTTTTGATGAGGACGGTGCAGTGGTTCTTAAAACCATCTTTCTGCACCTGTCCCTCTTCTGCCAACCAACCAAAAGGAAAGGTCGTGTATTATCTAATGAGTTTTAATATCTTACAGCTATAGTAGGTGCCAGGAACTTGCTATAACTAAGGTATAAATTCAGTTCTGAGTCATTGCTTACATTTTTTTATATCTAGTTTGATAATTCTGGATTACTATTGAAATTTCCCATTTATTGTATTTCTTGTAACTGAGTACTTAAATAGAACTCAAGTAAATTTGAGGCTAAATTAAGAATATTGAGGGAGAGGATCCCACTCTCTTAGATTCCTATTTTTGGACAGTGTTCTTTGTTAAGCTTTTTCATCAAAATTCAAAATTTGTAGGTGTCTTCTGCCTGTCCTTTGGGTATAATTATTCCATATTACATTTTCCACTGCTGCCAGGAAACAGTGGCATTCTAAATACAGTAACATCTTTCCTGCGTATGAAAGTTGCTTAAGTCTCACAAGTTGTGTAGACCTCTCTAAATGCTAGGCCAGCACCTTGGGTCTGTGTCAAAGGAACTTCTTATCTTACAAGTTTTTCATCTGAACTAAAAAAGATGCTTTTGTATTGAAATAACAGTATTGATTGAATAGGAACAAAGCCATACGTTTAGATTATATAGTTCCTTTCGTGCAAAGATGTGGCCGTATTAACGAAAGGAGGAAGAGAAACCAGAGGAAGGTAATGAGTCAAAAAAAGGCTTGCTCATCCACAGTATATATATATAGTGTGTGGTTCGTTTAGTGTTTATAGTGGAAAAAAAGTAGAAATTAAGTTACACTCACTGGCCTGTCAGCTAGGAAAAGCACAGATTTATGTGAATGTTGATTAAAACTCATTAAAAGAACTTTGCTTTCTGATGCTGTTTGGTAATATTTCTGCAGTGGGGGTTCACTTTAAAATGCTACCACTGTCATGAAATATTTAAGCGAACTTACTAAACTAATTAAAACATCTTTTAAATTATCTGATGCCCCTGAGCTCAGGTTTCTCACAAGGAGGGTCTGTTTCTGTTGTAGAACAAGGATGTTGTAGTGCTTGGATTGTGAAACTGTGAGGGGAGGCTGCATGTTAATGAGTATTTTAGAATAATACAGACTGAGTAGCAATGCTTCTGCTGGCAAATGATTTATGTCTTTGTCAACAGAAAGCTTTAAAAGTTGCTCCTAATGTAATACAGATTATTGAATAGATACTCAGAACAGAATTGGCTTCTACATCTCCTTCTTGAACATAGTCTTTTCCTAGATAGTTGCTGTTATTCGCTCTCCAGACTTTTTTACAGCTTCAAAACACGTTTTGCATGTGTCACTGGGCTCTAACTATGTGCTATTTGGCAATGATAGATGAAAAGTGTATTAATTTTGCTGACGTACTTAAATTACGAATGTTTAAGCCTCATGCATTACAACATTAAACTTTGAGTAGCTGTTAGTAAAAGATGGATAAATTGTTTTTTAGAGATGTGCATGCAGTTTGCTTGTGGGATGATAAAGGTCCAGCGAAAATCCATCAGGCTCTGAAGGAAGACATCCTTGATTTTATTAAACAGGCACAAGCAGTAAGTTCTTACCATTTCGTAACTTCTATTCATATTGTTAGAAAAATAGCCAAGTACTTCTGACTATGATTGGATCTAAATGGATTGCTGCTTTGTTTGAAATTCTGTAATTTTCTGGAGATCGTAATTATGCTGCAAACTTCTATTGACAAAATGAGCACTTAGCCTTGAGCATTTGTCTTGGGTTATTGTTTTCTCCCAGTCCTTGAAACTGGGGTGGGCAATGATTTTTGTTATATTTTTAAAAAAACCCAAAACACAACATTATTTTTGTTTATCCAACAGTACTCATGGAATCTACTCCACTTGAAAACCTCTTGAGGCAAAATTTTCTACAACAAATTACTGTCTGCAAAAATATTGTTTGTTTAGCTTCAGTTCTATGCCAACAAGATCATGGATGGCTTTAAATTAAGCCATATACACAGTGTGCTGGTGTTGATAGCGTATTGTGCAATCAGTTCAGAAAGCTTTGCTGTCCTGTTTTACGGGCTTCCCCCAAAATGACTGAAGTCATGAAAGATTCAAAGGGAATTTGTGTACTGATAGCATTTATAGCAAAACATGTTTCCCGTAATAAGGGATTTAAAGAGGGGGTTGTGAGATTAAAAAAAAAAAATTAAAAATCCCTTGACAAAGGTTTGGAAAGGAGAAATGAGGGTGTGCTACATCTTTAATTAAGAGATTTACACCGCTAAGACTTTGCTCAAAGGAAAAGTTTCTAATATAGACCTCTGAATAACCAGGCGTGCAAACGTTGATTTTTAAGTTCTATCAGCTTGCTTGCTTATTTCCATAATCACTGTTCTGAACTGGGGCCTTTGGTATAGACTGCATTGGCTCTCATTTGAAGGGTGTATTTTTAGGCATTATGAGAGCCACTGTGCAGTGTAGTTGTAGTTTCCAGTCTTCAATGCAGTAGAAGTTAACCAGCTACCTGGGTCTGATGAAAGGTTAGTAGATGCTATTGAATTCAGCTGTATAGAGTGTGTATATATATATGTTACAGTTTGGGGGTTTTGAGATATGGTTATCCTAATACATGCCTTTAGACCAAAGGTTTTAAGCTTTTTTTACTTGCAGATGGCTTTGCAGAAGCAAAATGTTCATTTGGAAAATTTAAACTGATTTGCTATTCCCTTTCTTTACTCTTTAGAAATGGGCTGTATTGGATTGGTAACTGCCTCTTAAAGACATACACTTACTTATTCTGATATATGTATATTTTTGTATTATATATGGGGAGTTCTCATTATAAGCAAAGTGTGTCCATATTTTGTGCAGAAATTTGTTTCTAAATTACCTCCTCTTCTCCCCTCTCCCCCAGAGAGTGCTGAGTCATCAAGATGATACAGCCTTGCTAAAAGCATATATCGTGGAGTGGCGCAAGTTCTTCACACAGTGCGATATTTTGCCCAAGCCGTTTTGTCAATTAGAGATTACTTTAATGGGCAAGCAGGGCAGCAACAAGAAGTCTAATGTAGAAGACAGTATTGTTCGAAAGGTAAGCGGTGGATGCTGAATGTTTCGTTGCACTCTGTTCTGCCGATGTGAATAGTACAGAATGGATTCTCTAGCTGAGGGTGAAAGTGCACCAGTCGTGTAATATGACGTATCACTTTCCTTCAGTGTGAGGGTCAGAACAACCCCACAATAGTTTCACTCTGTTTCTCCAGGTGTGCTTTAGCTATTAACAGTTTTGTTTGGGTGGTTCAAGTACTATGTTGTTGGGTCTGGGGTTTCTTTGGGTCTTTTGGGTTTTTTTTTATTTATGACTTGAATCCTGGGATGGGAGACGGTTATCAATTCACCTGCTGTTTCTATACTTGTAAGTGTGCTTGTATATATGTTAGTAGTTTTTGGGTGGTTTTTTTACTTCTAATTTCTTTACCTAGGCCAACATCTTAACTGGTGCACATCTCAGCATTTTATAAATGACTAATTAAATACTGTCACCTGGAGTTAAATATGGCTGTTGATCTCCTAATTTCCCCTAATTTTTCTTCAGACTGTCATTGGACATTTAGAATCTTGTGAATATGATCTTTTCACAGTTTCATATCAACCACAAAAAGAAAATCTAGGGGGTTGTGTATGGAGTGCTCGGTATGCTGAGTCCCATGAATAATGGTCTTTGAAATGATAGAATCATAGAATGGTTATGTTGGAAAGGACCTTAGAGGTCAGCCAGTTCCAACCTTCCTACCACGGGCAGGGACACCTCCCACCAGGCCAGGCTGCCCAAAGCCCCTGTCCAAACTGGCCTTCAACACTTCCAGGGAGGGGGCAGTCACAGCTTCCCTGGGCAACGGGTGCCAGTGTCTCGCCACCCTCACAGGGAAGAATCTTTTCCTAATGTCTAATCTACATCTTCCCCCCTCTAATTTGAAGCTATTGTCCCTTGGTGTATCACTCCATGCCATTGTAAAAAGTCCCTTCCCAGCTTTCCTGTAGGCCCTCTTCAGGTACTGGAAGGCTTCTCTAAGGTCTCCACAGAGCCTTCTCGTCTCCAGGCTGAACGACTCCAACTCTCTCAGCCTGTGCTCATAGCAGCCTTCTGACCATCTTTGTCACCCTCTCTGGGCCTGTTCCAACAGTTCCATGTCCTTCTTATGTTGGAGGTGCTTGGTGTGTTTAAAGCTGAAGCTTACAAACAAGAACGGGACAAGACTATCTAGTTTTCATATTAGCTTTGCCATAAATCTGTGTCAAGTAGTCCTAAGCTCATTGTTAAATGAGCTGATTCACAATCAGAAGGTAGAATTTGAATTGGTAATTTTTATGATTCCAACCTGCTTTCTATTGCCAGCGTAAGCTAACAATTGATGTGCTTAAATTACATTAGTAGCAGCTGCTCTCAAGTTTGAAGATACTGTAAGTTTGTGCTTTCTTCTAAAGCAGTAAAATGGCGTGAGTTGGGTAGAAAAAAGTGAAAAATGAAATTATGCCAAAGCTTTAAAGGTATTCAGTGGTATAGAGAAATATCTAGATCCTGTGTCCAAGCACAAAAAAAATGACCCCAGTAACTTGAATTCTAAGGCAAATAAAGATTTTTAACAAACATTTAGCATGCTTTGAATGTTTACTGCTGAATGTATGGGGGAGCTTAGGTGGACTTAAGCATGGCCTGGCCTGCCAGTCAGCTTTTTGTGTTGCTGAGCTGCAGCAACATTAGATCTTGTGGTCAGTTGTAACACACTACGTTTGCAGCAGTGTTGCACAATGGAATGTGAAGGGACATATTCAGTGATGAGGATTTTGTAAAGAGCCACCATAACTAATTTTATGACTTTGCAGTGCTTAGATGAAGTTTCGAGTTTTTGATAAATTAGACGTGCATTACTTGCATATTGAACTTTCATGTCAGGTAAATCCCAAAACATCCTGTTTTTTCTTTATGTAACTATGGTGTTAATTGGGTTTTTTGTTTTGTTTAAGACTGAATCAACTTAATTCTAGAATCATAGGATGGTTTGGGTTGGAAGGAACCTTAAAGATCATCCAGTTCCACCCCCAGTGACTTGGACAGGGACACCTCCCACCAGACCAGGCTGCTCAAGGCCCCATTCAACCTGTCCTTGAACACATCCAGGGAGGAGGGGGCCATCCACAGCGCCCCTGGGCAACCTGTGCCAGTACCTCACCACCCTCATTGTGAAGAATTTCTTTCTGATGTCTAATCTAAGTCTTCCCTCTTATAATTTAAAGTCATTCCNCGCCCTTTTTAGGCACTGGAAGGCTTGCTCTAAGGTCTCCTTGGAGTCTTCTCCAGGCTCAACAACCCCAACTCTCTCAACCTGTCCTCATAGCAGAGGTTTTCCTTTCCTCTGATCATCTTTGTGACCCAAATAGTGAAGTATATTTGGATGTTTGGCTCAAAAGTACCTACCGATATTGTGACTCACGACACATTGAATTGATGGAAAAGTTACTTGGCCGATTACCGAGAACCACAGAAATAATGCAGAGTTATGGAATTAATATCTGAATTTAAAGGTAGTCGAACACAGTATATAACCTAAATGGCTTGATTTCTGCTTCTGATCTCTTTATTTCGTTTGCACAAGCTTAGATCTGCATGCACCTTTCTGACAGGATTCTTTTTTTCTCTTCCTGATACGCAGCTCATGCTGGATACGTGGAATGAATCCATATTTTCAAATATAAAAAATAGACTTCAGGACAGTGCAATGAAGCTCGTTCACGCTGAAAGACTAGGAGAAGCTTTCGACTCTCAGCTTGTTATTGGAGTTCGAGAGTCATACGGTATGTCCTGCACAGACTGATCTATTGCCTCCTCACTTTATTAAATTAATTTTCATCATACAAAATTTACCGTCATGGTGGTATGGATGGAATTATAATCACTGCATTTTGTATTTGTTTTGTGGTGGTAGTGGTTACATGTGATACCGATTAAGCTCTGTTTACAAGTTTTAACTTTTATGATATTTAGCTGTATCTCATTTACTGCAAAATTAACGCTTTCAAAGAGCAAACTATTTTCTGACCTTTTAGGGTTGCAGATATAAAGTCTGCTCCTTTCTGTTATGGTTTAGACAGTTTGAAGAAGAAATTTTAACAGGCTGCATCTGAGACTCCTAATTTTGTTCTTTGCAACATCTTTGTAGTTGAAACAATTGTGACATTTCGCCATCGTCTGCTGATTCTTGAAATCTCTGCAGCCTGTTAAATGAAACTTGTGGAATACTCTCTCAGACGGCTTTATAGATGTCCAATTCTAAATTTTTTAAAGCATATTTCATTTAAGGGCTTTTATTTGTTTATTTACGTCTCTGTAACAGCCAAGAGGAAGGTGGAAACCTTTTTCCAAACACTGCAAAGTGCTGCAGTGAGTTTGTTGTCTCCATTCTTATAAAATTCTAAAATGAAGACATTGAGATTCTAAGAATGGTATCTAAGAAAAGGTGTTTGCTCAGTCAGGTGGAGAAGTTTTCACTTTATTAGTTGTTATGCTGGGCTCGTTGTTGTTGTTTTTCCCATTTTGCAGTTGTGCATGTATTTCTGGTTACCATATTTGAGTTTCTGAAATGCTGGAGATAAGCATGCAGTTCTTTCCAGTTCCCTAAAGTTTATCTAAACGTGTTTGGAGCAAGCACTGGACAATTTTCATTTTCTTTAGGGATCAGGATGCTTTTATAGAGTACTTAAATTTTTTCAATGCATTGTTTTAATACGACACTCACTTTAATGAGAGAGATTTGCTTATTATTTGCCTTAGAAGTTTCCAAGACATGAGAGTAAGTTTGGACTTTCTCCTTGCAGTTAACCTTTGTTCTAATCCTGAAGATAAACTTCAGATATATCGGGATAACTTTGAAAAGGCATATTTGGATTCAACGGAGAGATTTTATAGGACGCAGGCTCCTTCTTATTTACAACAAAACGGTGTACAGAATTATATGAAATATGTAAGTAAAAATTCTGTTGCAGCTTTGTTCCCAAAGTGTTACTACTTAAAGTGATTGCTGTCCTGCTTTTGCACAGGCAGATGCTAAACTAAAAGAAGAGGAGAAAAGAGCACTACGATACTTAGAAACAAGGCGTGAATGTAACTCTGTAGAAGCAGTAAGTATAATTTGTAGAAAAATTGATGTGTTTTATATCTATATGGTATTATTACATCCCAGATTTGATTTTTTTGTGTGCATTAACAGTATTATTTGATAGCTTTAGATTGATAGGAAACTACTGATTTTATGTTTTTTCGTCAGCCAGTATATATTTTTCTTGCAAAAATCCATATTACTTTCCAAGCTGGCAATCTAGAATTTCTACATACATTTTAATAGTAAATGTAGCTCAGAGGTTCAGATTGAAGCACATTTTTTTATTCAAGTTGATTTTACGCTTTCATTTTGAGTCAGGTATGATTTTTTTTTTTTCCTATGCATAACAGTGGGTGAGATCAATGCTTGAAAATAAGCTGGCTGATCCAGTAGGTAAAGCGCTTCTCAGTGCTTATCTAAAGGATCTGAGTTATTGTCCATTGCAATCAAAAGGAGAGAAATTTCATTAAAACTGTTCTAGATTTCCCCTTAGGCTGAAATATGGCCAATTAATATAAAGAGTGGTTTTAATTTTTCCCCTCCTACAGCAATATTTTATGCAGTTGAGATTCCACGGGAAGACTTAACTGCAATTAGTAGTTCATAATTTTCCATGTTGAAATTAGTTGATGGAACAGGTTATTTTCAATACATACCCTTTAAATCTGAAATTTCTGCAGTGGATCAAATATATTTTATGTCTTCTGCCAGTCAGTCAGTTTGAACAGCTTGTTAATTTTAACATGTATAAAGAGGCTGACAAAGAAGAGATGTACATGTACAAGCAGTTTCTGTCCATAGTGTCTTGTTCAAGCCAACCAGCCTGGTCCAAGTAGGGTGTGCTGGAAAGAGAACTATTCTTAGCTCTTGGATGTATGCTTGGAAACTAGGTTGGGTGGTTGGTGTTCCAAAAGTGGTGACTCCTTTGAGAGAAAAGAGGTGACAGAAATATTAAGCTCATTACTGGTTTGGAAGAGAGTTCAGCACATCTACTAACCTACACATTTTGAAAATATTATTTTTTTTTAATAGATTTGATTCAAACTACACATTCTTTTATGAATCAGGGAATGAATTATTTTATAGAGCATGGTTTTGGAGAACAGGATGGGTTTTGTGTCATGGTGAAATTTAGACAGATCAGACTTTGGTGTTCTTGTGGCTAAATGAGCTAATACTTTGTTTAATGTATTTCAGCTAATGGAGTGCTGCGTCAATGCCCTGGTGACTTCTTTTAAAGAGACTATTTTAGCTGAATGCCAAGGCATGATCAAACGAAATGAAACGGAAAGTAAGTGAAGCTTCAAGAACAGTGCAGGATGAACTAAGCATCAACTGCATAAAAATAGATTTTTTTTTTGTAGATATATCAAATTACTGGTTTTAATAGATGACGACAGTGTTTTGTAGATAAAATAGAAGTGCATGTGCGCAATTTTATCCTGCAAAAATGTCTGTCATTGGTGGTTATTTTTTAATATCACTTGTGAAGTCTGTATGTACAGTACCTGATTTTGAATGACTGGATAGCTGTCATCTTACTCAAAAGGCAAGAATATTTTGTGCTCCATTTTCTTTATTTTTCCTACAACTTAATTTCCTTGTGTTGTCCAACTCTGGTAAATGTTGCGTGTGTCTTCAGTTCTGTTTGAATAGTTCAGATATAGACACTCACCCTTCGTTCCACCCCTTCTCCCTGGAAAAAAAGTGAAACGTATTTTTACAAAGCTACTTTTCTGAAAAGCATAGAGACGTTTTTCTTATTCTGATTTTTGGTGCAGGACCAATAGGAAAATAAACAAAATCTCTGCAAGTTTATAATCTGTTTTTATAGCCTGTATGTCACTGTGAGTATTGAAAGTTACCTCTGCATGCCTTTTTTTAAGTTTTCAAAGGTTTTTTTTAACTCTGCTGCCATAAATTGAGCGGACAGTGTGATTCAGACATCTTGTGCTTTGTTCTGTATAATAAATTAAGCTAGAGAGTCATTAAAATGCCATAAATCAAGTAGGGGAGAAAAAAAAAAGAAAGCTGAAATCACAGGTTAATTATTTTTTTGAACTCTCTGTATCCTACAGCCAGGGAATATTAACAAATGTCTATGTGAAGTTTTCATTTCTATGCAAATGTGAGAACTTTTTAATGACTTAAAACAGTGTTGAAAATACTCTCTCCTACAGGTATCACTTCAGAAAATATTTGACCTCAAAGCTATGTCATGCTGATCTTTTCATCTGGCAGCAGTCCAGAGCTAAATCTAGAAAGCCACCAAACTTACAAGTGTACGTTACAGCCTTTGGGAGAATACATGATGCCTATTTAAATGCAGAGTTTCAGAAAGGTTCATCCCTAGCATCCAGAGCATCATTCTTTAGAAACTTTTTGAAGTATTGAGAGTTTCCTCTTTCCTGGAGGCTGTGTCTGCTCCGTGATATTGTTTGGCTGCAAATTATTTCCATTTGGTATATGAAAACTGGATGATCTTTAAGGTCCTTTTCAACCCCCAAACCATTCTATTGGTCCATCCTCTGCTGTACTTAGCTTATGCACATCTTTCTGATATGATTGGCCCCAAAGGCCAATGATGTTGTCTTTATTGAACAGCATTTGACGAAGAAGGCTGTGAGCTGTGTTACATTAGGTATTTAATATTTACATGCCATACAAGGGAAGGAAGGCATAATGTTTTTGAACTAAAAACCAGCAAACATGTTAGCTTTTGAATGCCCTTCAGAATTTTATAGCAAGTAAAAAGTGAATGTAGCTTTTATGAATACAAACTGAAAACAGAACTTGTTTAAGTGTCCCAACAACTATTATATGGATTTCTTTACCTTTTGGTGTCATAACGTGTTCTGAGAGAGATTTCACTGAGATGTTCCTTTTGGATTTGTTACTTTGAAATCTGTCTTTGAAGAATCTTGCTTTTTAGGGTTTATACAGTTTTAGGGATACACCTCAAGTCTTCCTTTGCCACCGTTTACTAGGAGAAACCACTGATTTTTTTAGCTGAATATTTATGCCGTCACTAATTTACAGAAGCAGCTATAGAACACTTTAATCTTGTTTCCTCCATCTCTTCCTCCCCCTCCCTCTTTCTGTAAGTACAGATGAAAAGATCCAGGAAAAGTTGAGTGTGCTTTTTGGACTCAACCTATGTAAGAAAGTGCTGCTATTACTTACAGTACATTCAAATTGCACTGAGAACACCTCTGACTCTATTTCTTTTGCTTCCTGAAATTTCATAGTTTAGCCCATGGCGAGTTATCTCTAGTAGCATTGCAAGGTCTTGTTGGAGGTTGTTGGTTGTTTCCATTATTTAATTTGTATTGTTACTTTCTAAAAGATTTTTTTTTCTTTTCTGTACATGGCTTTTCTCTTTGGTCTGCAGCAGTTTTGGGGATACAGAAGTTGGTAGCATAAATTTCATCCTCAGTGGTGACAGAATCTTGCAGATCATAAAAGCCCTTTGAGATCATCAAGTCCAACCATACCTGTCCACTACCAAACCGTATCCCTTAGCGCTTCATCTACCTGTCTTTTAAGTACCTCCAGGGATGGTGACTCAAGCACCGCCCTGGGCAGCCCCCACCAGTACCTGACAACCCTTTCTGTGAAGACGACTTTTCCTGTTGTCTAATCTGATCTCCAGTCAGATGTCACCGAAGAAGTTTTGCATAGGAGAAAACCTCTGGGTTTTGTCCCCTTAGTATTGCAGAGGAGAATTTTTGTCCCCTTAGTAGATAAGAACATTGATGAACTAAGCAAACCCATCGTTTTTATTCTCTGTCAAAAAAGAATCACAGTCCATTAAGCACAGTCCTTTGCTGTGTTTAGTTCAAATCTCTGAGGTCTCTCTAAAATAATATGGTGGCCTTAATCCAGCTGTTCCTCTGTGAACAGCTTTGTCAAAGTGGTTGCTGATATTCTAGTACCTTTATTTCTTGTCTAGCAGCGTTCACTAAAAGTAGACAAAACTATAAGAGTTTTTAAAATGTTAGAACTGGTAACTTTCAGAAGAATTAAATAATATCTTAGGGAAAATAGAAAGGGGAAAATGCTGCTTACCTTAGTCAGTTTTGGTGACTTTGGAATTCAGTATGCATTTAAACAAAACATCTTAGAAGGCATCTGAAGAGACACAAAGACAGCTCTGTTTGGCTTTAATTTAAAAAATAAAATCTTGAATTCATACAATTTCCTGCATGAACTCCTGTAAGCTTCCAACTGAAACATCTGGTTTTGCCAGAGTTTTTAAGTCTGTTATACTGAGAACCTAGACTTAATCCAAGCTGCCATTGACTTAAGGGGTTTTATTCAAGCTTGTGCTAAAAATGCATAAGCAAGTATTACATTGCAATAGAGATCTATTTCCCATCCGAAGAATCTCCTTATGGAACCAGAATTAGAACAATCATCCAAGCATTTTTCCATTCAAAAGATTAATTGGATTATCTGTTCTTTAGATGTTCATTGTTCCACTTGAAAGGTTCCTAGCAGATCATAGAATTGTTTGATTGGAAAAGACCTTTGTGATCTTTCAGTCCAACCAAACCTGTTCACTACTAAACCATATCCCTGAGCTCCTCACATACCTGACTCAGCCACCCCCCTGGACACCTTCTGCCAGTGCTTGAGGACCTTTTCAGTGAAGAATTGTTTCCTAGTATCCAGTCTCTGAACCTCCCCTGTTACAACTTGAGGCCATTTCCTCTTATCCTATCACCTGTCACTTGGGAGAAGAGACCAACACCCACCTCACTACAACCTCCTTTCAGGCAGTTGTAGGCAATGATAAGTGTCCCCGCAGCCTCCTTTTCTCCTGGCTAAATAACCCTAGTTGCCCTCAACCACCTTTTATAACCCTTGTTCTCCATCCAGTCCCTTCACCAGCTTTGTTGCCCTTCCTTGGACACGCTCCAGCACCTCGATGTCATCACTGTAGCGAGGGGCCCAAAACTGAATGCAGTATTCAAGGTGCAGCCTCACCAGTGCTGGGTACAGGGGCACAGGCACTTCCCTGGTCCTGCTGGCCACGCTGTTTATGATGCATTGGCCACTGTGGCAACCTGGCACACTGCTGGCTGATTGATATTCAGCTGGTTGTCAACCAGCACCTCCTCTGCCAGGCAGCTTTCCAGCTGCTCTTCCCCAAGCCTGTAGCGCTGCCTGGGGTTGTTGTGTCCCAAGTGCAGGACTCTGCACTTGGTCTTGTTGAGCCTCCTACCATTGGTGTCAGTGCATCGATCCAGCCTGTTCAAATATGCGGTATATTTTATTTTTATAGAGGTCTTTGATTGGTGGCATTATTGGTGTTTTTATCTTTCAGAATTGCATTTAATGTTTTCACTGATGGATAAAGTTCCAAATGGCATAGAGCCCATGCTAAAAGACTTGGAAGAACATATTGTTAGTGCTGGACTTGCAGATATGGTAGCAGCTGCTGAAACTATTACTACTGTAAGTGTATTGATTTTTAATAAAATAACAATGAAAAAACAACTTTGCAGAAGTTAAATACTCTCTAATTGTGGGTCATACATGTGAATGGAAATAATTTTTTAAGATTTTGTGTTATTTGGAAGTTATATGTCTTGCATGTGTTTATGCGCACACGCACCTTTGTATATTGGAAATACTATCTTGAAAGTCTGTGCTGAAGCATCCATACTATAGGAAGCTCTTAAGTACAGTTTTTGTTAATTTTATTTTTACCTCTCTAATTTCAGGATTCTGAAAAATACGTGGAACAACTGCTCACACTATTTAATCGATTTAGTAAGTTGGTTAAAGAAGCTTTTCAAGATGATCCAAGATTTCTTACTGCAAGAGATAAGGTGTGTATTTCTGCTGATCATTTTTTTTCAGTTTAAGAATTGTAATTCATATTATGATGTCTCTGAAATCCTTATGCCATTTCACTGTAAAATCTAGAGGCTGCTCTTAGTCTTGCAAACGTGCAGATTGAAATGTTGATGGAGTCTACTACCAACTGATTAGCTTTTAATTTGTGTTGTAGCTACGCATAAAGTTGCATCCGTGTTTAGATTTTAATGCTGTGGAGCATCAGAAGATGATCTTTGTGTTGAGTACCTTAATGTCTGATTCAGAAATGTATTTATGTTTAGAATTTACTGCATATTTGAACATAGCCTCATGATCTCAGATATGCAACTTGATCTGTGCAGTCCCTTCCTACATTGTCACTTAAAGGGGAGCAGTATGTTAATGGCAAGAGGAAAATGCAGATATCACAATGGGAAATTTGGTCGTAGGATTTGAACTCGCCTATCAAACATCAAATCCACAAAATTTGGACTACTTCAAAAAACTATATTAATTTCATGTTACAGTTATCATAGAATGGTTTGGGTTGTAAAGTACCTTAAAGGTCATTCAGCTCCAATCCCCCTGCCATGGGAGGGACACCTCCCACCAGACCAGGCTGCTCTAGGCCCCATCCAGCGAGGCCTTGGAACACCTTCAGGGTAGGGGAAGTCACTGCTTCCCTGGGCAACCTGTGCTAGTGTCTCACCACCCTCATTGTGCAGAACTTCTCCCTAATGTCTGGTCTAAATCATAGAATCATAGAATCACCAGGTTGGAAGAGACCCACCGGATCATCGAGTCCAACCATTCCTATCAAACACTAAACCATGTCCCTCAGGACCCTGTCCACCCGTGCCTTAAACACCTCCAGGGAAGGTGAAGCAACCACCTCCCTGGACAGCCTCTGCCAGTGCTCAATGACCCTTTCCATGAAAAACTTCCTCCTAATGTCTAGCCTAAATCTCCCCTGGTGGAGCTTGACGCCATTCCCTCTTGTCCTGTCCCCTGTCACTTGGGAGAAGAGGCCAGCTCCCTCCCCTCTACAACCTCCTTTCAGGTAGTTGTAGAGAGCAATGAGGTCTCCCCTCAGCCTCCTCTTCTCCAGGCTAAACACCCCCAGCTCTCTCAGCCGTTCCTCATAAGGCCTGTTCTCCAGCCCCTTCACCAGCTTTGTTGCTCTTCACCCTTCTAATTTAAAGCCATTTCCCCTTGTCCTGTCGCTACATGCCCTTGTAAAAAGTCCCTTCCCAGCATTCCTGTAGCCATCTTTAGGCACTGGAAAGCTTCTCTGAGGTCTCCTCGGAGCCTTCTCTTCTCCAGACTGAACAACCCCAACTCTCTCAGCCTGTGCTTACAGCAGAGATGCTTCATCCCTCTGATCATCTTTGTGGCCCTCTGGACCTGTTCTAATAGTTCCATACCCTTCTTAAGTTGAGGCTTCCAGAACTGAATACAGTACTCCAGGTAGGGTGTCACAAGAGTAGAGTAATCTAAAAAGAGAAATAAAACATTTGTGATTCATATGTTAAAGAGAGAAATTTCATGAAGCTCTAATAATCTGTAATTATTTTTCAGGCATACAAGGCAGTTGTGAATGATGCTACGATATTTAAACTTGAATTGCCGTTGAAGCAAAAGGGGTAAGCCGGATAAACTTTATGTGCGTCAAGGATTATAAATTGTTAAAGATTACGCTTCTCTTTTAAAATAGCTCTTTACACTGTGTATGGAAGTGCTTTGTGTCCTTTGCATTACAGAATTTCAGATTGCTTATCAAACTCTGATAAGACACTTCACATAGCAGTGGATCAGTGACTAGCAGCCTGTGTAAACTCAGAGTTATTTGTAGGAATCAAGGATCTATTCTTTTATAGTAGAGTCATGAGTCAATTTGTTAGCAGAATTTAGTAATACCTTGCTGGGTTATTAATTCCAAAAACCTGAGCTATCTCTGCTGCAACTTTAGCAAGAGCCTGGGGGAAAGCTGAGGCAGTAATCTTCGTGGGAATAACTGTCTGGTTAAGGTGTAACCATCCACAAGCAGTTTCGTACCTTCTCTTGTGCCTGCTGTATGTGTGACCTGTCTGGCATTACGTTTTTCTTCCAGTACAGGATTAACTAGGTGAGTTTTTAAACGACTGCCAGTAGATGAAACTCGTGCTTACTCTGCTAACTCAGCCAAGAGAAAGTAGCAATCAGTTAAATGATAGTTAGCATTTAAGATACAATGTGCCACGTATGTATCATTTAAGATAGATGTGTTCCCCTGCGAGAAATGTGTGTATGTTTAGGGAGGTAGAATTTACTACAGGAACAAAGCTTATGTAGCTGGGCTGCCAGCTTCCCTTTCTTCTTCTTGGGGGTGGATGGGCACAAATATCTCTTCAGCATTCTGGTTCTTATTCTCTGTTTGCATTTGGACTAATGGTAAACCTGAACAGGAATTAGCCTTGCTTACTTTATACTATTGGAGGAATAACTTCACAAAAGACTAGATCCTTGCTTTGTATACCTCATAGATGCAGGCAAGGTAGAGGAATCTTTTAGGGCTCTGCTAATGTTTTTATTTCCCCAGGAGTATACAAATCAATACCTTTTTCAAAGTGCATTTTTCTCCTAAAGGTAAATCTGCCTAGTAATTTTTTGAGAAACCACTCTGAATGATCACCAGTCCAATCCCCCTGCAACAAGCAGGGATGTCTTCAGCTCAGTCAGGTTGCTCAGAGCCCCGCCCAACCTTACCTTGAATATTTCCAGGGATGGGCCATCTACCACCTCTCTGGACAACCTGTTCCAGTGTTTCACCACCCTCACTGTTAAAAATGTCTTTGTTATATCTAGTCTGACTCTACCTTCTTTTAGTTTAAAACCACTACCCTTTGTCCTATTGCAGCAGGTCCTGCTACAATATCTGTCCCAGTCGTTCTTGTAGGCCCCATTTTACTACTTAAAGTACTGAAAGGCTACAGTAGGTCTTCCAGAAACTTCTCTTCACACAGAATCACCAGGTTGG
>WAAB01005594.1:0-17534 GCA_013389865.1 Piaya cayana
CCCACCACGTTTCTGTGATGGCATATATAAATGTATCATGCTTGCTAAGCATAATATTACTAAATCAATATAATTATTTTTTCAGCTCAGCAGCTGAAAAGGATATGTAGGAACACTAAAAGTTAAATAAACTTTGCATTGATATGTAAAAGTGCTGATGATGGAAGAGGAAAATAAACCAACTATCAGACTAATTTTTATCAGGAAAAATGCTAATAGCTTCTCATTATCACAACTACAGCCTACCTATTAGAGAGGATTGTATCTCTGTCTTTACCTGCTCACTAGAATTGTGCATCTTTTATTAACACTTAAATAGAAGAAAACATATTCTGAGTTTACTTTTGTATGGAGTCTCCTGAGAGATGATTGCCATTTCCAAACAGGGAACTCACTTTATAGTCACATCCTGTTCTTCCACTCCTGAAGAAGTAGAAGCAAAGTAACCCCCCAAAACCAACTCATCAATCGCTGTTCATAATCCATCCTTTACATCTGCTTCTGAGTTCACTCATTGCTACAAGATGACTGCCCTTACCTCTGGTCCAAAGACATAATGTAAACAAAGAACACTCAGTTTATTCCTACAGTCACATTGATTCTGTGTATTTGGAGGTGGTTTGAAGGTATTTCTACTGCCCTTTCCTTTCATAATTTGTGCCAGGTAGAATTAGATAATGAGCGTATCTACAGAAGCAGGTGTAGATATGTCTTGACTCTCCTCTTTGTCTGAATGTAAAGAATTATAGAATCGTTAGATTGGAAAAGACCTTTGAGATCATCAACTCCAACCATATTTCATCACTACTAAATCATATCCCCAGGCACCTCATCTACCTGCCTTTTCAACACCTCCAGGCATGGTGACATCCCTGGGCAGCCTGTGCCAGTGCTTGATAAACCTTTCTGTGAAGAAATTTTTCCTAATGTGCAGGAAGTTCTAAAATACATTAGATCAAATAGCACAAAATTCCTCAGAGTTTACTTCTATGACATGCGAGAGAATCACGCAGCCAACTCAATGTGCATGATAGAGAGAGGTTCAACTTTATTGTCTAACATCCAGCCTTNCTTCTAGTGTAAAAAATTACTCTCTAATATAGATTGTAGTGTTTTGCAATTGGCCAGGCTGATCTTTCTGAAGCTTCCCAGACTCCAAAGCTCTTTCTGAAAACAACGCACCCTCCAAGGTTAAGAGAGGATGTACTGATTTCTCACTGCCACCCAGCTTGGGCATGTGTCTTGAGGTGAATGACCACCTCATGTGGCTTATCATATTGTGAAAGGTGGATGGAATTGCTGTCAATACAGCAGCTACATGATAGCATATGCTGACTTCTAGGAAAATATCTTAAGTAACCTTTTATGTAATAGTCCTTTCTGACTATTCCTTGTATTTCAGGTCTTCATAGTCCAGCTCTCAGCATCAACTAAATCAAGTGGTTGTTGGGAGACCTTTCTTTGGTGGTGAATAATCCCATTGACTCTCTAATAACCAAATTGTTTCCTTCCAGTATCTGTTTGCAAGTACTGATTAGGATCCAAGTCTATATTCTTACAAAGCCCTGCCAGATATCAGTCTCAGGAACCTCTCACTACTCTATGCTTTATTTCACTGGTGTTCCTCATTTTGGGGAGGGTTTTTTTGCATGTTACAAGTCCTGATAACCACCTTATAGAGACAGAGTATCAAATGTATCATAAATCTTAATCCATCATGAATTAAAGTGTGGTTCTTCTCTGGAAAAAGATATCTATTAAGTTTACAGCTGCCCAATGATGATTTTCCCTGTCTCCTTTTCATCTATTAGACTTCCCTAGAAACTAATGCAGGCTCTAAGAACTGCCCTATTTCCTCTTCTTTCTACATCACACTTAACAGTAAAAGCTCTGCAAGCCAAATGACATCCTTCCTGCTGCTTTCATTGTCACCAGGAAGAGCTATTGTATGGCTGTAGCTGAATGCAAGTGCGCAACAGCTGTGAATTGCCTTCATGCAGGAACTGCTAACAGGAGCCAGGAAAAAAAAATTTAAGAACCACCAAAACTTAGCTATTTTCAGAGGAAAGAAACCTGAATTACAGTGTCTTCCAACTTTCATACCAGCCAATGGCTAAAAAGCCCTTTTTGAGACCTCAGACAGGGCTAAATATATTGCCTTTTTTCTACTGCAAAATAAAAGTACGCCACAGCAACCAAGAGAACATATTTCAGAGACACTAGTGTTTGTACTGACTGATAGTTGTTGTAGACCTTAGCATTACCTGTTGCAATCAATATAATTTATTTCATTGCTTTCATGTCATTGTTTCTGCAGTACACTCACCAGTACTCCAGAAGCCCATTATTCTAGCTCTGCCTGCTCCTCAGGGTCAGTACACGTACAAAAGCAGCCGTTGAACTGCCTTGGATATTAGGTCCTCTAGTCAAAAATTTTGAGCTACCCTATTCATACCTCACCTAACACAGTTTCATTTGAAATTAATGGTTATAATAAATAAGGTTAAATGAATCTAACATCTATCCAGTGCACATGATCACAGCTTTCATCTAAATTAGGTGCAAGCAAAATAAAGCTATAGGTCACAGATGTAAGAAAAGCTGCTATAGAAATTAGGACTTCAGTAGCAATGAAGCAATGAATACAGCTTTTACCACTAACACCTCTCCAGAAGAAGCAAATGCTTTATTACTTCCTTCCATCTACTTACACTGTGCTAGGTTGTCACACAGTAAGAAAACTCTCCAGACGTACAGTGAAAAAGCATGATAGGTAAGAATATTTTGTTTAGTTTTACATAGTTAAGGTATTAAAAGTAGCATTGATACCTTCCCTATCTACAGTTTTCTTATTATTAATGATGTCTTTTACATCATGATGATGACATACTCATGCTTAGTTAGCCTGAGAGGTTTCAATGTGCAGTTCAGTAAAGTTACAGACATTCAAATTACCTGATCACATTTGCTTGAGTAGAACTGCTATCTATTGGTTGTGGCCCATCCTTCACGTCTTGCCAGCCTTATCTTCAGTTTAGATGTCATATATGAGGACACCAAAAAGTGCTCAGTCTTGAATACCAGCAAAAGACCTTCCAGTTTCTAGGAGGTAAATTATTCTGATTCTGTGGAAATAGGTCCCAGCAGTGTATGAAAAGCTAATGGACTTCTAATTACAGATCAATAAATCATTATTATTGCATAATGTTGATTCGCAAGCAAGCTTTATCTCACTGAATTTTTTTTTGGAGGCTGTTGCTAAAGGAGCAGCAATGTTACCCACAGTACATAAAATCAGATGAAATGTAATAAACTCTTTAAACTGCAATGGTAAAGCTCTCATAGTGGCCTACAACTTTACTGTCAGCCTCTGCTGAAACTACTACGTGAGTCTCCAAGGAGCTATCTAGGGTGTTAAAATGCTCCATCAATCCTGAGTACCTACAGCCTTCTGCAGAACACAATATAGCTCCTGCAGTGAATTATGATTCTTCACTAAAAAGAGCATGTGCATTTGGAAAATCTTACCATGCAGCACAACTTTGCTTATGGGTACTGCTTATGTTCATCAGCCCAACAACACATTCCCATTCCCAGGCTTTGGCACAGGTAGGAACCTTAAACACCCAGAGATACTGGCAACTCAAATATTTTGCACTTAACAAAAGATCTATGAACAATTTATATAACTCTCAATTGAAACTGAGGCAGCATTTGAAGACAAAATCATCTTAAAACATAACAGAATCCAAGAAACTCAAGGCATCCAACCTTGATATTTATTCATAGTCATAGCCAATTTACATTCAATTCCAAGCCCGACATAATTTGGATTCAGACTAGAACCAGGAACTGGAGACACAGATGGAAAATTTTATAATTTCTTTACATAAATGCATTTCCCTTGACACCTCTGGGAACTTCGGTACTTCAGACTTGCCTGAAAAAGGTGATAGGCAGAAATCTGCTAAAACTCTTAAAAATATTCATAATCTTCTTGCCACTTCTCATCAGTTCTTTTACTGCAAGAATTGAGTCCTCCATCAGTGGAGTTGCACAAGGTCCAGTTTCCTCTTTTTTATACTGTTTGGTGTGCACATGGAAGCATCAAATTAATTGCTGAGGAAATTTGAGCTCAAGTGACATTCAAATACAGATGAAACTGTGAAGTGCAGGAGCTATATATGTATGTACCTGTTTATATGTAGAGAAATACAGCTTCACATCTGCAGACTCTACAAGTATTCCTGAAAAAAGGCCAGTAGTTAGATGAGAATATGAGAATATACATTCGGCTGAAACCAAATCCCAGTGAGAGGCACAATACAGGGGAGCATCTACAGCCTTAATATAACCTGTAATACTGAAAATACATGCCTGAAAATCATCAGATTTTTTGATAGGTTCATAGAACTCCTGGGTTCCTTACAGATGTTATTGGTGCTATATAGATTTGCATGTATATGGTTTTTATTAGAGTTGTCTGATCCTTCATTATGATGAGGCAATCATTACTAATGTCCTAATATTTTCTTGGTTGTATCATAGGGAAGTGATAAAACTGGGCATGAATCTTTCAGGATTTCCAGAACTCCAGTTAGCACTTAAAAGTCTCATTCATACTAGTCAAAGTAGTTGGTGCATCATTTAAATTAGAAATTGTCCTTCTTCCTTAATAATCTCATCTGCGTCATAGATACACTCATTGTCACTTCACTGTAATATAGATGATCAGAGAGATGATAACCACGTCTCTCAGTAGAACAAAACTTTCTTGTTCTTCCACAAAATTTAAGTCAAATTTAACTTCTCAAATTTAGTTTTAGAAATATCTTCCAGGATAAAGACCATAGAGACCCAGAGGAGCTAAGGACTTTACAGTGACAGAAGGCATAGTCACATCTTTTATGGACACCCATCGGAAGGCTCTCCAAACTTACAAAAGTAGGATGACTATACAAGATACTATCTTAAGTGATCATCTATATTAGGCCTGAAGAGCTCAGAAGAAGTAAAACTTCAAAGTCATCATTTTATTAACAGATGCAATGCTGTGAACTCAACAAACATACCAACAAGATGAGACTGTGGCATAGTGGTCCTCAAAATCAATTTCATGTGCAAAGTCACTGTAAAAGTACCACTTTTGACAGTGAGGGTGGCAATATTCAGCTTAGATATTCAAGTAAGAACTTAGATTGACAAAGTACTTAACTGTTTTTTAATTCACTTTACAAGTTTCATTATTTGTCGTATTAAATTCAGTTAAGCTCATTTTAAAAGTAGGAATTAGCTACTAGCAATCAAGCTAAACAGAGAAGGCAAAAATAAGATACTAGTGTAAGCAAGCTTTGTAAACTGTAGTAGAGTAAAATCAAACTTTAACTTTTACTCCCTGTCTTGATTTCTGTAGTCTTTCATTAACCCAGTATTCTGGATCCTTACATACGATCTCACCAACACTTGTGTAGACACATTTCTAATAAATTTACTTTATTTATTTACAGTTTACCATAAAAGTTAATTCCTTAAAGCCTACATGATATATGCATGTTTTATTACTACTGTTTCAATTTTCTTCTATTCCAGGCAAAATTTACTCTAAACAAAAGCTTATAAGCCCTTATCCAAAAGGTATAACCACCACATAATATTGTAAAAGCAGGAAAATATGAGGCTATGCAGCAGCACTTCCTTTAGTTAAAAGTATTTTTAATGACTTCATCCTTCATGGTTGCCCAAGGCACCCTGTGAAATAAACCTTTAACTCTTACATCGTTTCTGTCTTAAGGGTAATGAGCCATATGCGAAGACATCTGCAATGCCTGAAAAGAGTGATCATTAATTAGAGAGAAGACAGGACACTTTCTGATTGCTGATATGGAAAAAACATGTCACTGGGATTAAGAAAGAAAATTTGTCTGTTAGTTTGCAAGATGTGAATACCATAGGTAGGCTTTTTATTTCTTGTACCTGTTGGGGAGTGAAATTACTACACTGTGTGAATGAGACACCAGGGAGGAGACAGAGAGCCAGGAGAAGGGAATTCTGTGAAAAGGCTGAGACAACAGCATATGTTGTTTGTATAGAAACCACTTTCAGACTTCGCTGGAAACTCTGAAGGAAAACCCCAAATCAGGGCACAGATTGTGGGCTTAATATCTTCTTTTCCCTGCTGTAATAAACTTTAGTTTAAAAGTTACAAGGTCAGTCACTCCACTCTTGCAGTTTTTATCTGGAACTAGGTGAAGCCTTGGCATCTCCTCCTGACTGAACATAAATTTTGAGTCACCTTCATTTTCACCTTTATATGGCACCACCTGGCGCCAGGCACATCATCCTGCAGGGACAGCTCTACCTGACTTCTCAATGAAGCGTGTGAACCTATACCTGTGGTAGAGGGGGGGGTTGTATACATTTGTGTTTTCTTCAGTGGTAGCAATCCCTGGCTTTTTCCTGGCTTGGAGAGAACCAGCCAGAAGTGTTTTCCAGTTGAAAGCATAGAATACATGCATAGGATAGAGAAAATCATTTACATGGAGAAGTGGAAAGAATGATTCATGCTAGAGAGAGATAAGAGGATGAACCATAACTTTGTTAATGTCTCCTCATAGATCATAAAGGGAAATGAGACAGCTAGTTCAGAACAGTTGCCTGACTTCTAGACTCCTGAAGTCAGATGACTGTAATCCCTGTCAAACTTGAGAAATGAGTGGATTAGGGCCCCAAATTCTAGGTAGAGGTAGCACCAGGCAGAAGTCTGTATTATGCCTAGATTTAGTGCTGGTCAATCTCCACCTTTGTTTTTATCAAAATGATCTGCTTGGATGTTACATTTTTTGAGAAAGAGTATATTTGCTCAGAAACTTACACTTCCTACAAATTTGCAAGTATGTTCTTCCATACTTTATAACAGTTATTAAATATAACTGACTTTTACAGGATTCCTGCTCTCTTGTTCTATCTTTATAAGTCTATGGTTTATATATCTTAACTGATATGAAAACAAATACGTTAATGTTATGCATATAGAATTTACGTGTTTGGTGCCCTAATTAATCAGTAATACCATACTGTCTGCAAATATGAGAAATCTCAGTATACAAGGTACAATCTAATACATGCACAAAAATTTGGTACCAGGTACAGGAGTAAAAAGGCAGAAATTGAACATAAATAGTTTTGCATTAACACAGCTCTGAGTCTGAATTATTAAACGTTGGTTTTATACCATGTCTAAATGAGAGATACTTGATGTCACTTCACTTTGTTACATGAAGCACAAGTGCTCTGGTCTATCTCCATCTAGACAGACAACTGAAGCATGTGTTTTCTCAGTTGAAGCAAACCTTCAAGTCTGTAACTTCTACATACTTTTTTGTTACTGTACTGTTATTATGTTCAGTTTCCTGTGATTTCCTTTCTGTAACTCAACAAATTAAAATTCAGTGATGTCCAAGTGCTATTGAAGACATAACAGGGAAGGAATGAATAGAAATTTAAGAAATCTTCCTTCATGTTTGATGTAAAAGAAGGATTTTTTTTAATAGGGAATTCCTATGCATGACTGCTCTAGATTTGCAGGAAATGCAACTTGCTCTTAATTCTCAGTTTTTATATTCCTCCTTAATTCCTCCTTGATTCCTACTTGGGCTTTATTCACAAGTACTTTCTGATTTTTCTCACAGCCTGCTCAGCTGAAATGTTTGGCTCCATGTGCTTATCCTGTTCTCCGGGAACCTACCTATTGAAGCATGACAAACACTAAGTCTAAGTCTAAGAGGACTTAGATGCATTTTGGGAGTTCCTAGATTGTAATTCCCTGGCAAATGGAGACAGCATCTGAACGATTCTGCTAGATTCAAACCTGCTCTGTGATTAATGTATATAGATGACCCCTGGAAGACAGCAAGAAAGAAAATATTTGAAACTGTAAGAAATAACAATTACCAAAAGAAAGATAAGCCACCTCCTGATGCTGCAGTTAACTCCAATTAACTAGATGATTTCTACTACACCCCTGAGAAACAGTGATCTGCCAAATAGTCAGTACCAACAACAAAGGAGGATAATAGCAAATCAAGAGATTTTTAGGTACAACATGTTCACTGTTTAGGATATTGAATCTACTGACTGCATCTTTCTCAAAAATAAGAGAGACAGTAGCACCATGCATGACATAGCAGCTCCTCAAAGGACAGTGTTCTTCATGGAGTAAGGAGAGTGCAAGACTGTACTTCTATTTCTTAAGTCATCAGTCATTCAAAGCAGGAAATAAACTCTTCATAACACATTGAAAAGTTAATATGTTCTTAGATAATGTTAACAGTTGTATTCTAGGAAAGAAATTAATATAAGCATATTACCTAGTATTAACATCTTTGTAACTAACGTGGAGGAAATCACAGAGAGATAAATCTCAGGTGACACTTGGAATTAAGAAAAACACAGACAATAAATACCTCTCTTGGAACACTGGGAGAAGATTGTTTTAAATGTTGGGTTTTGCTCCAAACAACATCTTGAAAATTTCTGATTTTTAGAAGGAAAATCTGTTTCCTTTTAATTAAAACACTTATGGATCATAGCCCAGCCCTCAGTGACAGATGTTGATAAACAAAAACTACAACTGACAGAAATTCTCATCATAAAAAAAATATTATGACTAAGATATCCATCCTGCCAACATTTATTTGCAGCTTTAACTTCTAACAGACCAACATTTTGATGTTTGTAGCATCAGGGACTAAGCTTAACTGTTGTTTTGTTGTTTTTTGGCGTTTTTTTTTTCTTTCAATAGCACAGCCTGTTTGGAATTTCACTGCATGTGTTACTAGGCACAGCAGAAGCTGAGTTATTAGTTGCAGGGACAAGAGATAAGCAGTCAGATTTTGAGGCTTGAGGTTACGAGCCGGGAAACATCAAAAGAAGCAGGACTGTAATCCTGAAAAGACTCAAAAGCAGAAAAAAAAGGTGGGGGACATTACGAAAATAAGCCTTGAATTCTGCTTCAAAAAGGATGTGATAACATTGCCTCAGTACTTATACCTTGCAAATACTTCTGTAAAGGAAGTTAACGTATTTATCATTACACATCTAGGTAAACAGTCTCCTGAAGGAAAACAACCCTGACTGAACACATTCAAAACTACACTCTTAGATTTCAAATAGAGCTATTTCTGATACATCCAGCTGGGAGTGCAGGATTGATCTCACGAGGGAGATTCACCTCACCTATCCAAGTAAATGAGCACATTCTCTTTATTCCCCTTTCAGCTAAGTGAAAGAAAAGAGAGATTCATAAGGCACAATACAACTGATCTCTTTCAGATGGCTGCTTCACAATACAACCCGGAGAGCTGAAGGGTGTCCTCTCAGGGCTGGATGGGGAGCTGAGTGTCACTGTGGCATGCCAGATTCAATGATCTAAACTGGAGTGAGATGGACCTCACCTCCAGTCACTGGGTTGAAAAAACATACACGATTTGGTGCCCTAAAAGGATTTGGAAATCAAGATATCTATGAGAAATTCTTGCCTAGCTATTGAATGTGTATGTCTTTTTTTTCACACCTGTAACATCTGGATTTGGAACGTGACACTCCAGCTGCTGGAAGTGACACAGACAATATATCTCTTCAATATGAAATAGATACCTGCCCTCCTGACCCTGAGGTGACAAAGGTAGATAAAAATGATGCTAATGGCATCCTGTCTTTCTGTGTCCTGCTGATGTGTCTTCATAATTCTTGCCCTGAGAATCACTAGGGTTTTCATGGATCTTTGATACAAGCATTTTAAAAGATTTCTGGTAGTGTAGGGGGAAAAGTTTCACTTTTCCTAAAATATTTGCATTTTCTTATTCATTATATGTTCCCATAAGGATGATGAAGTTGCATAAATTAATGTGCTTCACATGATACTTTTCTTCTCAGAGTGTCATCAGCTGGGGCAACATGGTCCAAATTTCTCCCCATCACCAGCGACTGAACAATAAATTGGCAAGGTCACCAAATCAGGGAACATACGTGTAACTGTACTTAATCGTCATGGCATCATTCATAGAAAACTATAAGTTAAAGGGCAAAAATATTAATGACAACAATAACAGTCGTTTTTGATAGGGAACAGGATGCAGAGATGTTGTAATTGCCATACTTAATATTATACATGGAGTGCTACATTTAACTTATTCATAGAATCATACAATAACCAGGTTGGAAGAGACCCACCGGATCATTGAGTCCATCCCTTCCTATCAAACACTAAACTATGACTCTTAGCACTTTGTCCACCCGTGCCTTAAACACCTCCAGGGAAGGTGTATCAACCACCTCCCTGGGTAGCCTGTTCCAGTGCCCAATGATCCTTTCCATGAATTTTTTTTCCTAATGTCCAAACTAAATTTCTCCTGGCACAGCTTGAGGCCATTCCCTCTTGCCCCGTCCCCTGTCACTTGGGAGAAGAGGCCAGATCCCTTCTCTCCACAACCTCCTTTCAGGTAGTTGTAGAGAGCAATGAGGTCTCCTCTCAGCCTCCTCTTCTCCAGGTTAAACAACCCCAGCTTATTTGTTTTCAAGATGAAACATCTCAAACCTCAGTAATGCTTTCATATTTTCTGTTAATTGCAGAGAAATCAGGGCAGGCAGCAGTTTGCATAACCTTCAGGACACAGTAATGTCTACTATGTCTTCCTTGCAGCTCAGAGATCATACGTTCTGTTGGTTCACCTCTAATGGGCAGCTATCAATGACTGTAACTGTAATGTTCTTCTCCTAATGGAAAGCAATTAAGGGCAATATTTTTTAAGAGAATCAGCCAAAGGTCTGGATTATAACATAAAGGAGGACTGACTCTCAGTCAGTGCTTGCAAAGTGCTTAAAATTGGCAGGGAAAATAAAAATTGTAAAACACAGAAATGATCAATGTGATTTGATCCTGCCCACAAAAAATAACTGCAGCATTTGATGAGCTTTGATATAACAAAGATCTGTATAACTGCCCTTCAGTATAGGTATGTTTCAAACATACAGCTAAGCCTCATGTTCTGATCCTAAATCCCTTATTGCCATGAGACAAAATGACAGTCTGTTCTCACAGAATAACAGAATACTGTTAATACTCTGGGACAGAGGAGTCCCACAAATTATGCTTTTGTTCACTACACTATTTTCTGAAGGAATAAAATCTTTTGTCCCTCTTTTTATATAGCTGGTTCCACTTGCACGCACACACCACCTAATATGAGGAGTCATTTAGCACAGGAATGTTTGAGTCACAGCTTCAAATTTCACTTTCTTGCCTTTATGCTAGCTGTTATCAAACAAGCCTTTATACAAATTAACAGGGGCCAATTAGCAGGAGTTTCAGATAAGCCTTTATGTGTTTGATTGTATGGCAAAGAAATTAAATGACTGATGTTTTATCTTAAAGTTACAAATCCAAAATAGCTAACTGGCATAATACAAGCACAGACCTATCCTCAGAGGACTGACATATTCAGAATGTCATTGTAATTAATGTTTAAAAAGGTGGAAGTGAAGAGAAAGAACGTACATAACAGGGAGGTTTTTTCTACAGGAGTCTAATAGAACACAGTATGAATATGAAACAATAGATGTACACAAATGAAGAAATATTTTAAAAACTTTTACAAGATTTTCCCTTATTCCTTTAATTTTCCACACATTAGCTTGGAAATGGTATATAATTTAAGATCTACTTTCATTTAACACTTTCAACAGCAGTAAAGACAGGACACTCACAATCAGAAGACTGCACAGAAACATAATCATGTATAAATGCTAGATGATTACTACCAAGTAATCATCTGCTCTGTTTGTTCTTTTTTAAACAAAGTACAAATAATTAAAAATAACGCTGATTTGGTAAAAGAAATATGAAGATCTGTATACTATCAAATCAAATGTACCTGGTGCCAAAATCCACTGGCACAGAATGGTTCATGCCCACCTTCTTACCCTACTAAATTGGATATCTGTGTGTAGACTCCCTCTTCGAAATGGTCTTTAGCACAACGTTTGTTCCCAAATAATGCTTCTAACCATGAGTAAGTGAGGGCCAAAAACGTACTGAGAATTATCTTAGTGTATCATTGTTGGGACACTCAAGTTTTAGTGCCTAGCTATTTTTTCTGACAAAGTTTACGTTTCTGGTATGAACATAATTAACAATAGCAGTGCCATAGCAGAGTAATTCCCAAGCTGCTCTGGATTTACAGCACTACACAAGAATAAATACCTAGTGCAAGGACCCAGAAGGCACAACCATGGTGACTGTTTGGGATCATAGTGATAATATTAAAGTCCCTGAAGAGCATGCAGCGCAATGGGAAATGCAGTTTGGATGTTGCTTTTGCAACCTGACATTAAAGTGAATTATGATGTGCATTCTGTCTTCTGAACTAAAAAAAAAAATAAGAGGAAAAGGGTTACATGCAGTTCCTGAATGAACCCAAGACTTCAAATCCAAAGGATTAAAAAATGTTTTCTACCGGTTAGCTCTAGCCCACGTAAGAAAATGAAACTATGAAAAGCATTAAGTATATGAATGTGATTGAACATTAGTTCATATGGATTTGGGTTAATTGGTTTTGGATCTAGTGTGTGAATCATCAGCCAATATTACCAAGTACCAGCCATCTTTAGGGAAACCAGAAGCATTGTTTGGTGTCTAATCCCACATCCTGGGGATTGTCCTTAGCAATTGAAGTCTTTAATTTTACTGATAGGTCAATGAATTAGATTGAAAGAAAGATGAGGTTTTGTCGTCCTCTCCGGATTTACAAGCACTGTGAGCACACAGCATCTGTAGTAAGCGATTCTTTAGTCAAAGTCAAGGTAGAGAAGCTAGTGGACACAAAGGCAAAGGGACAAGCTCTCCTAGACTCCTACTCCTTGGTCCTGCCTTTCTGGATTGAAGCTCTTGGACTCCCCTCTACAACCGCATTAGTCTCACTGTCTTTCTGAAACAGTGGATAATATCCAGCTTCACATTCAAGCATTCAGAAGTTCAAATCCTTGTAAAACTGTCATTCAGTTCATGAATATTTTCCTCCTATACCTTGCAGGAGGAAAATTAGAAAAATTCTCAGAAAGAAAATTAGAAGGGAAAAATTTCATAGTAAGTGAAGCCATGCTGCAATATCTAATGAGACCACAGCCTTTATTCAGATAAAAGGTCTTTGTGTTACTCTTTTATTAAAAGGGACCATGCCAATATCTCTGTACACATGGCAGATCAGACGGGATTTCTATAATGCAAAGCCTTAGACGATGTTCTGCATGTACCCAGCAGTGCTCTGAATTTGTGCTACCTACCATTCCTCTTTGTCTCAATCAAAGAGAATAGCTCTGAACAAAGATTAATGAAAATCATTATTAAGGTGATTATTCACAGAGATTATTTTTGCTGTTAGTGTCTGAGGTATTCATAATGCTGTGTTTATGGCTGAGACACATTTTTATTAAAGCTTTCACAAACGCACTTTTTCTTTTTCAAGATTAGGAGCCAGCCTTAAATTAAAGGGACAAATGCTGTCATCCTGGCTATAACAGCTGTTATATTCCCATTACTCAAAGGAGAAAGATAAAATCAATTAAAATTATTTACTAATTTCAGGCAGAAATAGATCACTACACATCTCCCTGTAAGATATTTAATCGTATTTATTGAAACCAAAAGTATTCACACCACACATTATGGTGAAGGGTCTGTGAGGCCTTTAAACCAAACTTTCCCTCAGTCTCAAATCTGAGAGGTTTAGACAACAGAGATGATATAATTTACACCCAGAGAGACCTTTGCCATTTATGAACCCTTTAATTGCACACTTGCCAGTCATCTGGTTAAAACAAGAGTTTGAAGATCTTTCTTTTTTGCTGTGATAGATAATAGATACAAGTACATAACTAGTATTCAACTCTAATTTAATGTCCACAACCGTCACTAATATAATAACAGATGAGAAACATCTCACTTGATTTTAAGTATTATCCTGTATATCTGTGCAAGGCAACCCAAGTTCAATTTCACAAAGACTGAAGTGTGTGAATCATCTAACATACTTCTGATATGTATTTTACGATGAATTATGCTCAGAAGTTTCTCTCTCATTCTGAGCTACTACAGATATCTAAAATTTGGAAAGATGAATCATGTCCTGTGTCTGTTAGTCTTACTTGTGAGACACATGGCCAGGGCTTTTCCAGTATTCTGGATGACCAGTGCACAAGAGGTGAAAAGCTGGAAGACCTCAGTGCAGAAGGTGAAACCTCCTAAGATATAACATACACCTTTTCTAATACGAATACTTATATGAGCTAATTCAAGAATCCTTGATGCCTTCTTTCAAGCCCTCATTCCTCTCCCCACTGGAATTTAGATGACTAACTCTTCTAAACTGTCCAAATATTTTCAACAAAAACATGACCAACAGCAGAAGCCACTACTATTAGTGGAAAGTAGGTGCTGTCTTCTCACAAGTGTATTAATCCTTCATAAAACCTGACTAGCCTCATTTGAATGGAGCCAGAAAATAAAGATTAAGATTATGTTTGCCTGCAGGTTATCATAATAAAATCTAGATGAAACAGAAATGAAGACCTAAACCTTTTCCAGTATAGACACAAGATCATATCCTTATATGCTACTGTTCTGGTCTTCTAAGCATACACTAAGAGACACTGCAAGTCGTATCAGCAGTTTAATTTCTTTCTTCCTCAAGAATGAGGGGCTAGACAGAGCAGAAGCTCTTGGCAGATTTAACCTTACTACTGCTGCTGCTGAGGTATGGGATTTTCAGGACAGCTATTGTTGTCACTGTGCACCCATCACTCTATCCAGTCAACACACACTGATCTCTTTCTTGGACTTTCACATAGCTGTAAAGCAAGGTTTCCATTGAATGTAATGTGCTGCCAGTATGATACTGCAGGTCCCTCGCGGTGTCTGGGAATGGATTCCAGAACATGTCTCCATTCTCTGTTTACCTCTTGTCCAACATAAAGCAATAGATCAATTGAAGTAACTAACACGGACATTTTGGAAATTGTGAGTATTCAGTGGAATTCATTGCAAATTAAATGTGTCAATGTATATATATATAAGACATCATAAGTACTAGCAAAATCTATCCAGTTCTGATCTCTGAAATGTTAATCTTGTATAATTTTACAATGTTACTGTAAATTTCTTAAAGACAGCCAGTTGATTGATGCATTGTAAATTGCAATACTTATAAAAGATGACACAACTGAACAAGATTCGGTTTATCTCTCCAGTGAAGCCATGAATTTTCTGCAGGAGTATGACAAGCAATTCATCAAAATAAGAACTACACAATCAAGGAAGAGTATATATCCCTTTAAAGCTTAAGCCACAGCCCAACAGAATTCAACAGAAAGCTTTCTAGCGCCTTCAGGAGGCTCTGGGTGTGGACCTAAAGGAAAATTCATGGCTAAACTGGAAGCCTTGGTATAAAGTGGTATAAAGTTTTGAGTTAGAATAATACACATGTTCATCCTTATGAATAAAATACTTTTCTGTGTGCCACTTGCATGTCTTGCTATGTTATGCTTCAGTTCAGTGCCTTAATCTTTTCTAGCCTGAACAGAAAAAGAAAGATTTTCTTTTAAAATAGTAAAATATTTTCCATAGTAGATAGCAGCCACATAAATTTTGGAGTAGGAGATCCCTGTTCCTCCTGGCACATTTGCTTCTCTTCTTTGCAGAACTGTGCCATTCTCAGGTGTAAAAATACAATTCTTTCCCTGAAGTAAGCATACATGGATTTATTGTAGGAGAAATACCTAAATATTCAAGGATTGTGGCATTTCCCATCAGAGGGAGGAAAAATAATGCAATTGTGTTTCCGTATCAGTCCTGTCAACTGCACAATTCTTTGTGCGTGCTTTTATGTCACTCTATCATGTCTCTGTAAACATTTGCGAAATACTTGGTTTCTACCCCATTTTCTGACAAGAGACAATCATCTGGAGATGCAGAAGTAGCCATGATTTTTTTCCTGCATTGGTAACTAACATGAGGGGTGAAAATCTGGTTGTCAGCCATTTTAAGTCTTTCAAAATATTGACTGCTGTGTTTCTTATTAGGAAAACCAGATTCCTGCACTCTGGAGCTTAGACATAAATTGACTTTAATCCCTGACTGATATGTTGTGTTCTACATTGCCCATTTATTTGGAACTTCCACCCTTTGAGACCACAGATAAAATAAAATACATTGTTTCTTGCGAGAGTACGTACTACAGAGATTGGTGAAGTGCTTTTCATCAAAAGCGTGATGACATGAAATCCCTCTGTCATGCACAGAACAAACACAGCTGAGATAGTTCTAGCATCAATTCACTAGCCCTGCCTTAGCCCAAGAGATCCCAGTGCCTGTTTTCTTGTCACTCTCTCCTCCCTCTTCTGATCCCTCTTCCTACATTAACAGTTGGTCAGTAATAGCATGTTCTTAGATGGAGCTTCTTGTCTGGTACAGAGGATATTACTTGTATTATTTCATATACCTCACAAAAAATTAACTATAATAGCAGAGAAAAAACCTAAAAGGGATTTCACATTAATACCTCAGACAAAAGGGCAACCTATCCTCAGGGTCCTGAGCCACTCAGTCTTCAAAGATTTTCAGGAAAAGGTTTTTACTCAAGTTTTGCCAGATCACATAAACAAACACAATCTCAGACAAACAACACCAAACATCAGAAGAGAATTGTTCTGAGATATGCCACAAAACCAAATGGAAACATTGCAAATGTGTATACACATATATAAAGAAACTGAGTACTTGAGGGAAGAGTTTGCAGTATAAACATTTCTCTTGTTATTCAGCCTAAAGAAACTTGACAAAACGTATTCATAAAGGGCCTTGCCTGGTAAGAATCACAAATTGCATGATATATAACAAGATAAAAAATCTATCCATCAAGTTCAGAGCACCAAAGCACAGAGCCTTTCAGAAGCAGCAGCATGGAAACCAAACCACTCTATATGGTACACCAACATGGTAACATGGCCAAGTTTAGGTGATCAGAGAAGATAAAACATTTACTTACCTAGTCCCAGTTTTGGGGCAAGATCACTCAGCAATAGGAGTACAACTTTCTTTTCACTGTGTTGATTATTTTTTTCTTAGAATGAAGGAATTTCGATGCCCCTTAGAAATCCTTGAAACACAGGATAGTTACTGAAAAAGGTAGGAGGGAATTTGAAAATAAATAAATGGATTTTCTTTACATATTTATAGAATCTGTTGTTTCAGGCAGTGGGGGACACAGGTAGTATCAGCAAGGACTCTGCCCAGCGGTCCAGGCTGTTCTTTGCAGGGCCTCCCTACCCTCCAGCAGATCCACACTTCCACCCAGCTTAGTGTCATCTGCAAACTTGCTAAGGGTGCACTCAATGCCTTCATCCAGGTCATTGATGAAGACATTGAACAGGGCTGGACCCAGCACTGAACCCTGGGGAACCCCACTTGTCACTGGCCTCCAGCT
>WAAB01005594.1:18001-56069 GCA_013389865.1 Piaya cayana
CTCCTTTTGTTATTTATATATTTATAGAAAGATTTTTTGTTATCTTTCACAGACTTTGCCAATCTGATTTCTAGTTGAACCTTAGCCCTTCTGATTTTTTCTCTACACAATCTCACTTCCCCCCTGTAGTCCACCCAAGAGGCCTGTCCCCTCTTCCAGAGCCCATAAACATTCCTCTTTTTCTTGATATCACTCAAGATATGAGTGATATGATATGATATCCAATGATCACAGTTGCTACAGGGATTATGAGGGAAAGTGGCCAGGCTCACCTGCTATCCCTCAATTGCATCTCCTATTGCCACTGCTAATAAGAAAGAATTAGGCTTGACAGTTTCATATTTCCCCTGTCATTACAAGTAGCTGGACGATTTCTTATAATGAAAGCAAGGCCTACAAATATACTTTATGTTTATCTTGACTTTAAAGGGTTTTTTTTACTCACTGAAGATGAAGTTGTCCCAGTTGTTCTGGGACTTCAGCATATAACTTTGCAGCTTGCATATTAGAGATCATATTTTATAGAAACATAGCAAGGGCAACTACAAAATCATCTCCTTACTCCTGAAAGAGGCTGCCCCAAGTTCAGGATGAGCCTACCAAGTAAGTAGAAAGAAATCTCACTCCCCCTTACTGCACTGCTAGATAGAATAAAACAACACACAATTTAGTCTTCAGTCATCTCTAAGTTGGCAAATGTGACTTTAGATAAATTCTAGAGGAAAGGAAGAACTTCAGCTGATAAACAGAAAGAAACTTTCAGACAGTATGCTTTAAGAAAAACAGAAATTTAAACTCAATGCAAAACTCTGCTACTGGGAGTTTAATTTTAATCAGTTATTTTCTTTTTGTTGTTTTTATTTCCGCAGCAGTTCTGAACAAATTGAAAAGTGGTTTTTTTCTCCTTTGGTGCAGGCTGGGTTCCTATCACTTCCATTGTAAAGGAGAATTCAATTTCGCAGTGATAAATTCAAGAATACAGAGATAAGGCACTTGTAGGAAATGGGAGCAGGAAGGAGGGGAAGACTACCAGGCATGAATGGAAAGTAGTGGGAAAATATAGAAAAAGGAGCAATTGTCAGCTGTATTTTACATACCAAACCCAGACATTTTTCTCCAGTCTACAATCTTCAGCAAGAGAGAAAGTAGTGAGTTTTGCTGATGCTAATTTCATCTCTTCATTGTTTTGGATAGATGCATTTACATTTTCTGCGTGGATAAGCAGGACTAGACAGCTTATGGAGAGAGATAACATAAGCGCTGAGCTCTGTTGAATCTTGGATGCTTTATGGTTTTAATCTTAATTTATTATCCAAACTCTATCTCTCTAATGGCCAGAATAAATACAGATTTAGATAAAAAAAATGTATGGGTTCAATTCAAACTCCATTTGAGGCTGGATTCTTTGTTCTGAAGTGGAAATAATAACAGCCTTAGCAGGGAGATGGGGAAGTTTTAAGGTCTGTAACCATTACTACTGCAAGTGTTCAGCACGAGATAGTGGTGCCTGAGTATGGAGAGTTTATGACACAGAATAACACAGACAAAAGGACAGCATTTCTGAGTCAGCTAGCTCAGTTCCCTGGCATCAGAAGTGGCCAGCAGCAGGTGCCAGGTAGGATAATACACAGGCAGAGGCTGTGCAGCAGTACTATTCACTATAGTCATCAGCTCCTCAAATATTTGCAGCTGAGAGACACCCAAAGTCAGATTTGTTTTCTGAGTTCTTTAGTCGTTAAGATACTATTATTCCAGGAATTCATCTGTTCACATTCTCAATGCACAGCTTCAGCACTCAGCCTCTTCTGGGAGGGAATTTCAAGGATTAATTCTCTGCTGTGTAACAAAACATTTTCTTGCTGTTTTGCTGTGAACCTGCTACCATCTACCTTGACATGAAGACCTTGGTTTTCATACGAGTAGAGAGTGGAAAATTATTTCCTACGAGCTCTTTATACTTCCCCCAGATCTTTATATACCCTTCATACAAGTCTCTCTAAGTTGCTATTCTCTTTTTCTGAAAAGCCGCATCTTATTTAGTCCATCCTCATGTGAGATCTGTATCCCATTTATTACTTTTGCTACTGCTCATTTGGCCTTTGCTAGTAGCTTTACGTCCTTGAAACAGAGACCAGCATTTCCATAGTGATATAGCAATAATATCTATTTTATTCTGTTTCATTCCTAGCAATTCTAAATATTTGGTTTGCATTTTTTACCACAGCTGGACACCAGTTCAATAAAAATATATATTATAACACCAAGATCTCATTTCTAAGTAATAACAGTTAGCTCAGAGTCCATCATTTTATATGTGAAGTTTGGATTGGTTTTCCCCATGTATGTCATTTTACATTTACCTGTCCTGAATTTCATCTGCTACTTAATCACCGAGTCTTTTACTCTCTTACAATCCATCTGCAATTCTCCACGGTTGGTTTTCACTGTTAACTCCATAATTTAACTTAAACTTCGCACTCCAATGGCACAACCATTCTTGGAACAAAGCATCCATAAATTTTATAAAGTTGGCATTACTAACGGAGCTTTGAGTTACAAGTTTCCCTCTACTTTTGAATATTTGTATGCTTGTCTATTCCTGCAAACATGTGAACCACTGGAAAATTACAGAAGCAATGTGGCTCACAGGGAAAAGAAGGGTAGAAAGAGTGAGGAATCAAGGTAGGGGGAATTTTATTATCAGGAATATAATCGTTGTTCTGCATAGACCTGCAGAAGAAAACCTAGACAGTGGATTTCATGATAGCCTCCCAAATTAACTATATTCAGGCCATGAAACTATGTGCCATTTTGTAGGCTTTCCTTACCAATGGCCTAAACTAATTCATTATTACCATTTCTGTTCTGGCAGAGATAAGAAGATGCTAAAATGAAAGCACCAGCCCAGAGGAAATATAGCCCAATGCAGTGGTTTAAGAAAGCATTTAAGGTTATGTGTAGGTCTAGCCACCAGATTAAGTTCTTCCATAATATCTATTTTACAAAGTTATGGCTAAGCCCAGAGGGTCTGGGTTGGAAACTACATCACAGCCCCCAGTAAGTGCAAACTTGCTATGTTCTCCTTGCTCTTTAAATTTGGCCTAGGAGTGGAAAAGAAATCCCCCCTGCATTAATGTGGGATAGTAAATCCATAAGTTGCACATATACAGATGTGTTGTGGTATGAGCTAAAGCAGAACTAGCTTTCTAACTTTCTGACTTCAGCTGAGTCTTGTCTAAGTAACTTCATTTTCTGAAAGTTAATTGCATGGTTTTTTTAGACAGTTTTCCTTTTTAGAAGTGATAATATCAGGCTTTGCTATGAAGAAAGGCCAAGGCTTGTATTTATTCCTATAGTAACCAAGGCCATCCTAGAGCTGGCAAAGAAAGGTCACACCTGACTCAGGGGGACATACAGGATAGGTGACCCCTAACTGACCAACAGAGTATTCCATCCAATTTTTATCATATTCAGTATAAAAATGAGAGATCACAAGATTCTCTTTTCTCTTCTGCAATGGCCAACGTGCACTGAGGACCTCATCTGACTGATCCCTGATCCATGCTTTCCTGAACCATGTTCCTGAATCCAGCTCCCTCTTAGCCATGGACCCATTCCTTCATGTCTTCTCTACAGCATGTGTACCTAGAGTCATCAAGGGGTGGGGTGCAATTACATATATATTTATATATTTTATTACATCATCATCATAATTATTATTGTTATTATTATTATCTTATCATCATTATTATTTCATTAAAGCTGTAGTTTTAATTTCCAACCCTCAGACTTTTTTCCTCTTATTTCCTTTTCTCCTTTCCCTGGCAGAGGGGCAGGGAGGGATTTGGGAGTCCAACTTCTCTGTTTTAGCTGCCTAAATTGGGAAGGCTGGCATTAAACCATTATAAGGTGGAAACACAAAAATATTTTAATAGTCTCTTGCTGTCACAGTCTCCAGGCCTTCCACAATTGCTGAGCACTTAGTAATGTTAGAGGAACTCAAAACTGTAACTTGAGATGCTTCTTAGGCCACAAAAAGCAAACAAGCAAGAAAAAAAAAAGACGACTGGTAGTATCCTATTCATGGTTTGAGAAATGCAGTCGAATTGTGTGTAATGTTTTACTACTTTGAATTCAAACATTTGGTTTCAAAAGTTGGAAATATGTTATTCTGAAAATCTTATTTATTATATTTCAGTTTGAATTTCATAGCTAGGCCAACATAAATTTATTTCACTAAACTGCATCAGCCAGGTAGTGTTTTTCTTCAGTTTTACTTTCAATCTGGCTCTGGCTGATAACATTTTCTGATAAATGAAAAGGCAGAGGTTGTAACCAAAAGTAATGATATGGTATAAAGCTGCTCTAGTCCAACAGTTAAAGGCATTTTATTATGTAATAAAGCCAGTGCTATTTTTTTGCACTGCAGCCATACAACATTAATTCAGATGCTAATTCGCACATGATATATTATTGATAAGACAAAAATGCTTTTGTTTCTATCAAGCTCAAAAATCAAATATCTTTTAATATATTAATAAACAAAGTCCTCAGGAGGTGGTAATGTCATCTTCCTTAATTGAGACAAAATATATGAATAGCTATGGATTAGATTCAACAGTTGGAGTCAACCTTCCTGAGCTGGTTGGTATGGAAAAGTATTAGCACGAAGAGAAGGTACAGTACCAATATGGCTGAGTACTTAATGATGTTAGGTTAAAGAGCATGACTAAGAGTTTATTCTCGATGCTATTGTCTAGTTTGAGAAATGTATGCAGGGGAGAGGTTTCTTAGTGTTTTCAGATGCCCATTTCTCTTGCTTCACATTAAAGACTGATGAATCAACAAATACACCTGGCACTGGAAGCAGAAAAAATTCTTTGTGTCCTGTAAGAGACACTTTATCTGGAAGTTGTAATGTTGTGCAGTGCCTGAGAACTGGAGCTTTTCTGGAACCTCTAGTGATATTTTAGTTAAACTATAGACAGACCATAGCTATGTAGACTTCTTTTGAATTTGATCCATCTTCCAGTGGAAAGCTTGGAAGAGTACAGAGGAGCTGAGATAGTAATATGCCTTTACTGGAGTCTTCTGAGTGGTGAAAGCTATGAATAATTGGATGTATTCATTGTAAAATTTAGGAATTCAATTTTATAGTTAGGTCTTTAAGACATCTGAGCATCTGTTCATAACTGCCACTAGTAATCTAGTTGCTTTGGTTGAATATGAGATGCTAGAATGAAAATTCAGCTTTGTAACAGGATATCTTGAAAGCCAAAAAGAATTCCAGGAAAAAAAAGAAAAAAACACACAAGCAAACATGCTTCAGATCTTTATTCATCACAAAAGTTTAGAGAATTAAGTAGATTATTTTTTCTCAAATGAAAGCATAAATAAAAGTCCTGCAGAATCTCTGTTCCTGAATTAGCTCCTCAAAGGCAATTTATAGATATAAGCTATTGAATGAGATGGAAGACTAGTCTGACTCAGTGACATTTTCTCTGTTTCAAAGCTGGAATGATCCTCTGTTCATTAGAAAGTTATTTTCATGTGTCAAAGATCCATCCTGCTGTAAAGACAAAGGACTCACAGCATGGGAGACATTTTTTCCATTCTAAATTATTCTAGAGACCACCTCTGTGATCTTTGTCTGGTCACAAATTAGGCCTCATTTCCTCATCCCTTTTCATATGTGGATAATACTACTTACTTACACCACAGGACTGCAGTAAGTCTTTATAACCCAGAATATACAAAGCACTAATAGTTAGTAAATGAAAATCCCTGACAAATACAGGCTGTCATTGAGCATCTTTGAAAGTACCAGATGGGACAAAAGAAAAAGATTAATAAGCAAAACAACACTGTCCTGGCTCACAAGGGGATGGCCAAAGTGATCAATAAGGAATGTCTTTTGCATTTCCAGCAGACTGACTATGGTTTGAGAATCAAAGTCACGGATTGATGGAATCTCCAAAAGTAAAGAATCTCCTATCTAAGCCTGAGACTCAGAAGGAAAGAAAACCTACCCTATCTACTTGGTAAAAAAAAAACAAAAACAAAACCACAAAATCCCCAAAAAACCTGATTTCTCTTAAAGCTATTCTTAAATTGAGAAGCAAAAAATTAAAATAAAAAATATTACTTTTATCTCTGAATCATGGTAGTATGCAGTGATAATGTTGCTGATGTTTGCATCATTTATACTACCAAATGGCAAGGTATTTGTTAATAACTGCCTGCTGTTCCTGAATCCCCTGACGTAGGGCCATATGTGCTGCAAAATCTCAAGAACTCAAGTGAACAATTGGAGATGTATATTTCAAAATTCTCTTATGAGACATACATTTGCTCATGGGGTTATTACTTTCTTTCTTTTCCTCATTGCCCTATTCCCCATACGTCTGATTTGAAAACAGTCATGTTCTTAAAATGTCCTTAGGTAAAAAGAGAGACTATCTATGCCATCATGGGCAGGGTACCAAGCTTCTTCATTAAATGAAAAGCTGAAAAAGCAATAATCAAGTTTTATAAAGAAAGGATCCAAGGCATCAGAGGGACATGAGTAAAATCAGGTTGTTTGGAATTAGAAGTTAATCCAAGAATAGCTGAGAAGAGACTTCTCCAAGGGGAGTTTGACCTTGCAACTCCTACTCCTGCATAGGTCATGCATATGGCAAAAAGACACATACTTGAAGAGCTTCTTTGAAGATGCCATTCACAAAGACAGAGCGAGCTGAGAGGTATTAAATAAAGTTGCTTCCAGAGCACACGTTTGAAAAAAGAGACTCACAGCCCCATCAAGAAAGATAAATCTGTAAGCAACACCATTTAGGGCTTCAGTGCATAGGGTAGGCACTTGTGTTTGAAAGGACCTTGCTCAGCTACTCTAAACTTGGTTCTGTAAATGTGCAGTCAATGTCATACTTCATACCTAATGTTTACATGTGGGCTGACTGTATTCTCTTAGACCTGTGCACTGAGACCAAGCTCTATGCCATGATCACAGGGAGATCATCTTCTGCTTTTAATGTGGAATGAGAGAGGGTCCTTGTTCTCCCCAGAGTGAGAAAACCATAATTCCTCGTAACATGCACAGAGTTGCATACTGCAATCACATAGGCCAGCTATCACAGAGATTAGGTGTCTCACCTTGAGGCATTGCATACTGAAAACAGACTTCCATCTTGCATCTTAGAAGCACTGGCATTTCATTCACAGCTTTCAACTATCGGCAACTAAAAAGATTAATTGAGAAGCTGATCGCTGCTCAAGGAATTACCTAGACATATTATAGAGAAGATTGTGTATCCTTATCTATTGACAAGACTGATTGCCATTATTGCATGTTAGGTCCTTCCTCTTCCAGAAATCATAAGTCCCAGTCTGGGCATCCCAAAGTTTTACTATGGCATGCCATAAGGTCTTACAGAGGGGGAATAGTAGAGGGCACCAATCAAGGAGGAAGAGAACAGGAGAGGAAGGATCCAGAGATGTACATGAATAATGTGATGAGGACACAAGCAAGCAGTCAGGCCAACAGACGATGATGAATAATGACGGTGTTTTTTTAATCATTCCTGTGATCAGCTCTCACTAGAGATCTCCAGCATATGGTAGTTGTCACAGTTTAGCCCCATGTAGCCAAATTTCAGAAGCTAAAACCATGCAGTTGAGCTCATAAATCCATATCCCCACCTCCCTCCACAGGGAAAGGGTAGAGAGAAATGAGAAGAAAAAGACCTGCAGGATGGACACTAAAACTGTGGCTTTAATGAAATTGCAACCATAATAATAATAATGAAAAATAATTAGAAATCAATAAAATCTATAAAAATATATTAAATTGTGCCTCCACTCCTCGATGACTATATGTTACCTCAAACGCTGCAGAACAGACATGAGGGAATGAGTCCATAGTTAGCTGGGAGCTGGACTCAGGAACTGGATTCAGGAACACACAGATCTGGGATCAGGAACAACCAGACAGAAGAAGTCCTCACTGGACATCAGCCATTACTGAAGAGACAGAGACCCTTGTGATCTCACAATTTTGTGCTGAATATGACATATATGGAATTGAATACTTTGTTGGTCAGTTTAGGGTCATCTGCCCTATTTGCCCCTCCTTGCAGGTGCAGGCTCTTCTCTGCCAGCTTGAGGATGGCCTTGGTAAAGTATAAACATTGGCCTTTTTTCATATCAATGTCCTGTGTTATCCCTTTGGAAGTTACAAAAGAAATACAGTTAGCTTTCTGAGAATTAAGTTACAGCAACTGAGTTAGTCACAAAACTGACTCTAAGTTAGCTCAAACCACAACAATAGTGCAGGCTACCCTCTCAGTACTGTGGCAACTAAAATCTGGTATCTGGCAAGTCTGATGACCATGAGATGTGAAATTGCCTTTGCAACAGTCTAACTACTGCTATGGACTGGATTTGTACATGTGTGACCATCCATGTGTTCATGATTCCCAGGGATTTTTACCTGTAACTTCTGTCTTAACCTTACCCCTACTTTTACATTAACCTTACCATTTTTCCTAAAAATGGCCTATTATTTCTAAATCTTACTTAGCCCACAATCTCTTTTCTTTCCTAGAGCCATAGATGAAGGGGAATGTTAATTTATCCATCTGAACATTAGATAGCTCTAGACCACAATGAGACTCAGTGTGACTGAACTACCAACAAACTAAGGCTGTGACCTTCATCTGCCTCAGTCATAACCCAGAAATGATTGATTTTACAGTGGACCCCTTATGAATTGAAATTAAACAGCATGACCTCTTCTAAGATAAGCTTTCTCTTTGAAAGATGATCATGTCTTTCTTTGATCATCTCTTTAATCCTTGTCTGAAATTTTTCATGAGGGTTGAATCACACCATAAGAAGCACAGTGAACTCAACAATAAAAATGATACCCACACATTCAAAACAGGGCAGGAGAACGAAATTATACCTGTCTACTTCACCTGCCATGGTTGACAAGATGTTGAGAGTTAGTTTTGAGAATAATTACTGCTTCTCTCATGCAGGGCTTTGAAGACAACATCTGGAGCTCAATTCTGTAGCTAATAAGGAGCCACAGGGGATCTATAGCACTCTGATGTCTTCTTTGAGGAATTGGAAAAAGGATTTTAAATAATAAATCCACCTGAGAGTTCACAATAATTTGGAGACCTTTTATAAATTACAAAATACGATAAATTATTATATTACCTGATTAACTCATGCTTTGCTGAAAATAATTTTGGCTATAATGTGAGAATAAAACCTGTTAAAACAGCGGAAGAAAATTTTAAAAATATATGCACCGTGGAAATGGATAAAAAGGTTTTTTTATTATAAGTCCTTAACTTCTAAATTTCTCACTGAGTCCTTGTCAATATTGCATCTTTTCAAAGTGACAGTGTTCTGCTTTTGCTTAATGCCAACAACCTAATAGGGTACATCAATAAAAATTTCATTACACAAAATATAGCAAAGAACAGAAATTCCAAATGGAAGTATAATGTTTTCCTGCCCTTCTCACACGTTTTGCATTGTACCAGCACAAAATACAGGGCAATTTTGGTTTTGGTAGCAAACTTTTTGGTGCTCACAGAGGGTAAACTTGAGGGGCATTTGTAGAACTATCACAGTAAGTTTTTCATATTCATGATCTATACACAGAAATGCTTTTGTCAAAACTCATTATGTTACTCACCAATGATGTTCCCAGTAGCACGTCAAAGACAAAAGATAAAAACTATGCTGCATAAGAGTTTTGAAAACTGTGTTCCACACAGTTCATCTCAAAAATTCATTGCTGAATAATCACAGAGTGCTGGTATCCAATCTATATTGAAGATATAGTTAGCAGTTGAGAGGAATCTGTTTGTAGTAAATTCAATCAGAAATAAAATCAGGGATGAATAAAGATGAAGGGAAATTGTGTCTATCTTTACTAAGTAATTGACTGAACAACAAACATTTCACCATAATCCACTTAAACAATAATTAAACTTCCCAAACACCAGCCCTTCTATTTTCAATGCCGTTTTTATCAGCAATGAAATTATTCACTACTCTCTAATAATCTACTTGAAAATGTCTTTGTAACAACCCAGAAGCAGCATCAACATGTGTGCAGCTTCTTGAACTGACGGGGAACCTTGAACTCCTTTATCATCTTTATTTTGATCTGTTAACATGCATGAAAATCTTGCCTTCACCAACATGTTAGCTTCTTTGAGAGAAGCTTTCCATTTAATAAGAAATCCAGTTGTAAATTAAGATACTTGCTTTACCTGTGTGTAGGTGTTCTCTATTGAACTGAGTTTCTGGGCTTTCCTTATACTGTAGCCTATCTTATAAATAATGTAATGTTTTGAGAGAAATTTACCCCATTCTACAGGATACATGTATTGGTTGTCCAGTTGAGTTACTTTCCAGGAGTCGACAGCAATGGCAGGTTTGATACTTAGAGACACATGAGGATACCTATCAGCAAATATAAATTTAGATGTTTTTATTTAGAATTGAATATTTCCTTGCAATTTAATGTTGACTGTGAATTAAAAACAGAATAATGCTTCCTGATTAACTCCTTGTGGCAATAATTTTATTTTGTAATCAACACTTCTGTTTAAAATTAGTTTGTTTCCTGTGCAAATGCACAATATCTTCAACAAACAGGTTCATTTTTCTTGAGCTGTCTAGCCAGCAGAAATATTCACAAACATTTATTCAGCTCTGTTGTCTGGAAGTTGGAAGCAAAGAAGGAGTAGGACAGGAACTAGGTGATACAAAGAGAACAGAAGGTACAGATAGATTCGAATGCCAGTAGAGTGGGATTTTGCTACTAAAGACTCCATAACAGGCTGGCACATTGCCTGAATTTAATCCTACCTAATTTCAGACTAAACACTTATCAACACTTATAGAATCATAGAATCACCAGGTTGGAACAGACCCACTAGATCATTGCGTCCATCCATTCCTATCAAACACTAAACCATGACCCTTAGTACCTCATCCACCCATCTTTTAAATACCTCCAGGGGAGGTGACTCAACCACCTCCCTGGATAGCCTGTTCCAGTGCCCAATTATCCTTTCCGTGATTTTTCTTTTTTTTCCTAATGTCCAGCCTAAACCTCCCCTGGCAGAGCTTGAGGACATTTCCTCTTCTCCTGTCCCCTGCCACTTGGGAGAAGGGGCCAGCACCCTCCTCTCTACAACCTCCTTTCAGGTAATTGTAAAGAGCAATGAGGTCTCCTCTCAGCCTTCTCTTCTCCAGGATAAACAACCCCAGCTCTCTCAGCCATTTCTCATAAGGCCTGTTCTCCAACCCCATCAGCTGCTTCATTGCTTTTCTCTGAACTCACTCCAGAGCCTCAATATCCTTCTTGTGGCAAGGGGTCCACAACTGAACACAGTATTCAAGGAGCAGTTTTGCCAGTGCTGAGTACAGAGGGAGAATAACCTCCCTGGACCTGCTGGTCACACTGTTTCTGATACAGGCCAAGATGCCACTGGCCTTCTTGGCCACGTGGGCACACTGCTGGCTCATGTTCAGTTGGCTGTTGACCAACAGTTCCAGGTCCTTCTCCTCCTGGCAGCTTTCTAGTCAGGCTTCTCCCAGTCTGTAGCACTGTTTTGGGTTGTTGTGCACCAGGTTCCTTGCATTACAACTGGAGATACAGTAATTTTTCTTAATATAATTAATCTGAATTATATTATGTATCTGTATTAGGAGGAAGAGAATTGTCGCTTGAAAGTGTCTACTGCTTTCCACTTAATATGGTGGAAATTTGATCCAGGTGAGTAGTTCATAGACAGATAACTGCATCTAGTCAGAGGTCTCCCCGGCTTGCTACTGAAGGCAAAGGCAACAAGGTGAGCCTGTACTAAAGCAAGGGAAAGGCCTGCAACATTGCCTAACTGATTGAGTTGCTTTCAGCTTTCAAAAGAAAAACACACATACACACAAACAAAAGAACAGCCTGCCTTCTCCAAAGAAAAATCCCCAAACACCAAAAACATTCTTAACATGCACACACATACAATACAGCAGAAAGCTCTTCCAGGACAATGTTTTTCATGTATGCAACCTCAATCAGCCTTTATACTACGAAAGACAAAGAACTAAAATCCTGCACTATCATAGTGCAAAGGTGCTACTTGCACATTTTCGAAGGCAGAGGCTTCATACTGATCATATTGCAAGACAAACTCTAGTATTGTTACTTTCTGAATTTTATTTCCTGATCTGCAAAGGTTTCTACCTAGCCTAGTATATCATTTTTCTACAGACACATCACAGAGTGAAAATTAAGTAAAAGGTCAGTCTTGTAGCTCATTTTACAAATGAATTAATTTATTTTGTTCCATTTTAAAATAATAAGTTGTCTCATGAACTCCATTCTCTCAGCTACCAATTGTGGTACCCTTTCTTCACACCTCTGCAGAGATTACTCTTGAATTTGGAGACAGTAGACAAGATAACTTATGGTATAATTCTACCCCCAAGTAAAATAAATCTTTTAAGTGACAAGCTCTTTTTATGCTCTATATGCTATTATTTTTAACAAATAAAATTATTTTCTGAAGTCAATATTATTCACACATAACTATCACAGAAGGGCTGTCGAGGGAGTCACTAAGTTGAATTATGAACACTGCAGGTACCCCATGGCCTGCTAACTACCAGGATGTTTAAATGTTGTAGTTCACCACTCTCTTGAGATTCAGAGTGCATGTTCTGTGTGATGACATCACATAAGATTACTTACACATGAAACAGAAAAAGAGATACTTACAGACATGTACCAGCAAGGTTCTCTGAGACATTGAGGCAGGATTGTAAAATGTTGGATGCTAGACCAAATCCTTTGTCTCAGGGCCAGGACAGAGTTTGTAGGCAACAAAAAAGTTTGCAAGTTATACTGATCAACTGAATTCTGAGGTTCAGCCACAGCTCCAGAAACTGCATGATTCCCCAGATGATGTTCGCACCTCTCTGTAGAGCAAACCAGGGTAATTTATATAAGCAAGCTTTAATCATGTTAACACTGCTCTGCAAGTGCTAATCTGTCCTACTTGTCCTACAAATGCAGTCACAGAAGGATGCATGTTACCTACATTCTCTCAATCTTTGGATCACTGAGTCTAAAGTAGTATACAGCGTGTTACTAATCCTTTAGATGTTTTTTTCAACCAACTGAAAACAAGAGAGTCCATTACAGTCACTAAATCCTCTCAAACCACTTAGAAGTTCCCAAGGATAAAAAGACCTACAGCTTTGTTTTCTTGTTCTGTGTTTTCAACTTTCAGATTCCTTTGGGTTTTCACTTCTTTCTCTCCCTTGTGCCTTTTTCATAAACCATAAACTCATAAACTTCTTCCCCATAACTCAAGTACTGTACTCAAATCTTAGAAGCTAGAAGAGGCTTTTTAATGACCTATTGAGAATGAAATGAATAATTTAAGATTTAGAATGTCTTTAAATTGGTTTTGCTTGCTGTAAGGTGTAAACATAATTACAGAGGGAGGATTTGTTCACTTTCTGTTTGTTTGCAGTGAAATGATACAAAATCCTCTCTTGTATTTTCTTTGTCTTAATTGGGGATTTAACTGTTGCTTCTTTTGCTTACAGTGATGTACATCAAAGCCCTTAAAATCCATTTTAATTGTGCTGAGTGGATTTGGTCAATTACACTGGCAGTCCTTCTATTAATGAGCATGAGAAAGGAAGACTGTTCTGTATGTAAATTAATAGAGCTAATCAGTCATCCTCCCATTGTAATACACATGACAGAGTTTGGCACTACTTCAGTGGGAAGTAAAAGTTCTGTGGCTTATGTTCAGGATCACATTTTTGCAGCCTATACACAAAGAGGAAATTGAGGTTATCTCTTCATCCTGTAAAATGTCCAGAATTTATTTGGTCACCATCTAAATATCAGCTCATTAGGGCTTTCATTTGGAAGAAACCTCGAAGCAGAAATTGGAATGACCATGCAGTTCTGAAGCTGATCAAGCAAGAGGATTATTTTTAGTAACACAACACTTACCAGCCCTATTCATTATGAGACCATACAGCTTGCTGCTAACAGATAGAGAAGAATACAATTTGACCATCTCTAAGAAAAGAAGGAAAAAAAAAATCCAAACAAGACAATAAGAACATGGAGATTATATTGGTCAATGTAACAGGATCTCATCATATCAGTGTACTATTACTAGTCCTTGATGAGGTATTTTGCTTGAACCAAAAAAATAATAGTTTTAGAAAATATCTGGTGTAGTTTATTAAATAACAAGGAAGTAGTTTGTCACAAAGAAGTAGTTTTCTAAAGATTTCTGAGATATTCTTTCCATAAATTTGAAAATCACCATAAGACAAAATCCATTGATGCTTAGTCATAAAGCAAGCAGGTCAGTGGTGGAAGCAAGGAGGACAAGCAGACAGAAGATTGGTGTCACACTATTAATACAGTGAATGAAATGTGTTAGTTAACAAGAGAAAATCGTTAAACATTGTAAGGAATTTGTCATTGAATTAAGTGAGAATATAATAAAGCTAACATGGAGTGCTTTGAAAAATCCACCTTTCAATCTCTTTCTTAATTATAAGGAGAATAATGATTTTCTAGTGTGTGGAGTTGTAACAGAACTGTCATAGGGTTTGAGTTCTCTTTTTGCTACACAACTTAAGCTCCCTGCCTGAATCTTCCCAGGATGGGATTTCATATTTTAAATATAAACATTTAAAGGCCAATTATGGTGCCCTAAAATTTTCAAGACACCAACCTGGCAATGAATGAGAGACCTATAATTGACTTGCAGTGCTCTGGAGGGACAGTTGAAGGCTGAATAGGACATCTAATACAGCATTATCCATCTATGTTCACGCAACAGAATTTTCCCCTCATTTACAGTCATACAAAATTTGTGCCAATAATGTTTACTTTTTTGTAGTGACTGCAGAAGGAGGCATGGTGCTGACTTCAGATGGCGACCACAATTTTTTATATTCTAGAGCAAGTTCAATGAATTTCACTTATAGTGGCTGCATGCACAGACTCATGCTTTCAAGATGTGTTGAATGCTATATGCACAGAATGTGCTGCTAACACACCTGTCTTAGCATGTTAGCCCTGTCCGGGCTTTCTCTGTGTCTCACAGATCAGATTAGAGCTACTAAACTGTAACTCTATTAATGAAGTTGCACTTAAAAAAAAATCCAAACCTGATGAAGAGAACTTCTTCAGATTCTGATCTGGTCAATTCCATACACAGAAAACAAGGACACAACTGTGCAGTCTTGGTTGTTTGACAACTTAGGGCATGATATTTGTGGCTGCAGTACTATGACCTTAGCAGGAGCCTAAGTCTAGATTTCTGAAACAGAGGAAGATCAGGATTCACATAGCAAAGAACTAAAGTGAGGGAGATGCACAAGAACAAAGTTATAATTTAATTTACTAGTGAAATACCAGGTTGGATTTTCAGTCACCCATAAGTACTGATGCTGCTTCCTCCTAAGGTTAATCATTTCTGCAAGAAAGAAAAGGAACAGATTGTACAGACTGTCTCTGGCAGTTTCAGGGTAACTCAAAGTATTAGCATACTGTTGAGAATCTATATTCTCTGTTGATATGCAACTAATGTGAAAGAACGTCAGTTGCATTCAGCCAGAAAACATTAAGCAAAAAATGGATTGGGGATGACAGGTTCTGCTCTCTTTATAAGCTCACAGAGTGCCTTCTCCTGTACAAACAGACAGGGAAGATCTTCAGTGACTCTTGATTCCTCCATTACAATTCTGAGCAGACCAGATTTCTAGTTAGATTCACTGAACTGCTGAGTATGCACAATTGATGTTAAAGTCCACTGAGAAACATGCTAAGCCAATCTAGCTCATCTGTAGGCTTTGTTGGCTCGCTGAAATACCTTGTTGCTCTGAAGCTCAAATTTCAGAGGCAACTAAACTTCATCAGAGTTAATCAAATCAGCAGTTTGCACAATGATATGAAATACTTAAGAGGTAAGGTTAATTGTTTTCTTGCTAAATAAAAATTGCTACGTATCTCATTTTCATTAGCCTCAAAATGGATTTATTAAAAGATTTGATACTCATGACCAGTGTTTGATAGATAGCTCTCTTTTTTCATGTCTTCTTAACATGGTATAACTTTTAATAAACCAGAACTACATAACACTGTTATAAACTTACACTGTAAAACAGAGAGAAACACCTATGTGCAGCTGAAGCTACTGAAGTAGGCTTTCTGTAGGGCACCTATTTATAATTCAAATTTTGTCATAGTATAAAAGTTTAAATACTCAACAACCAATACTTGAAAAAAGCAACATATTACTGAAGCAGAGAAACAAAATAAAATCAAATTCTTTGCAGAGCACAGCTCCCTGGACATTCGTGTATTTGTTGATGTCCAGGAGGAGCAACAGCTCCCTGAAAAAAAGCAGTCAGTATCAGCATCTTCTACAGGAATTCTGATCACTGACAAGAGCAACTGAGTTAACATGTAATTATAAAGATAATATTATTGAACCCAGTCAAGCCTGATAAGCAGCTGGGATTCCATTCAGGTCATCAAGATGGATTTCAGAATCCTCTTCACTCAATTTCCCTTTCCTGTTACTGTGGTTGATTTTATTGAAGTTAAACTACTGTAAAACTAGGCTCATACAGAGCAACTTAGGTCTCAGTATCATTGTTCCTCCCTGTGATAATTGTTTCCATAATTGTTCTTGTCATTGTAGTAGATGATCTGCAAAGAAGTAGAAGGGAAAAAAAGGTTATGTCCTTTCCTGCTACTTTATAAGGCATGATGATAGCTTCATAAAATTTTATTGTATTACTAACCAAGACCATAATACCATTCCAGTACTTTATTGCCATGCCAAGAGCTGGAATTCGAACTTAGACAAATTCAACATTGAAATAAGATGTAATTTCCTGCCACTGAAGGCAAGGAAACAGGAATGATTTGTTGGAAGTGCTATAGAAATAGAAGGAAAATTACCCTGATCCTGTGTTCTTCAGAATCTCTCAGTTACAGCCCCCTCAGATTTCAGAGTCAAAATTATGAAACTTTCTAAAAGTTAATTCTTGAGCCATTATCTGGGTGACATTCTTTGACCTGTAACTGTTACAGAAGTCTAAATGTCTACAGTGTTTTTTCCGGTCTGATATCTACAGCTTACAGCCCAGAAGTTAGCTGCCTATACTGAACTTGTCTTAATGTTTGTGAGACCATAGTAAGACCAGAGTTAAAATAAGACCTCAGGGGTAAGCATTTCCTGCAGATGTAAGAATAAATGTACATAATATCATTCTTTGAGGGCGAAGGTGGTAGGTTTATATACCTTGTTATCACAGGCACATAGAAAACAACGAAATCATGTCAGTGGTGAGGTCCACATAGCCAAAAGTTGTTGCCAACCGTCACCAAAATTAGTTATGTCAGGAAGAATGTAAAATCAAGGCGAAGAAATAGTGATGTTTCATTGTTACATTCTCTTGCAATTACAATTCCTCCCCCTTGAACTTCTGAAGCATCAGTTTCACCATAGCTCTATGCACCATAATACCTACTTCAGGATCACTCAAGTAGGAACTAATTCAGTTATCTGACTGATATTTCTTGTTAATCTCTTCAAAGCACTCACTTGATGATAAAGTCAGAAACAATTCTCCTTTTTTTCAATCTGAAGATCTTGGTAGACATTTTTACTTTCATCTGTTTTGTGAGATATGTTTTCTCTACTAAAATGGGACATTTTTAACCTAATTGATTTTGTGTCCCTGAGGTCTTTTGACATTACCAACGGTTGGTGTCTCCTGTTCTGTACATGATTTATATTTGAACAAACTATGATGCTTGATTTAACTGTTACTTTGAACTAGGGAAGCCAGATGAAAATAATGGCTTGTGACAAACAGTGGTACAATTGGTCCTGTCAAGACGCCTGAAATGACACAACGTACTAATGTTGTTCAGTTTGTGTACTGGATTTACACGGCAAGATTTTGGTAGTGGTGGGCTGCAAGGATGACCTCTGTAAGAAGATGCCAGGAGCTGCATCCATATCAGACACAACTGGTTCCACCCAGTTCCAAAATGGATCTGCCACTGGCCAAATTTGAGGACATCAGCAACACTAGCAATGCCTCTGTGGTAACATATTGAAAAATGACACACAGTAGCTGTGAAAGAGAAGTCTGAGGAAAGAACGTGAGAGAAGCAGCCCTGGAGTCACAAAAGACAATGAAGAATGAGAGGGAGAAAGTGCTCCAGGCACCAGAATAGATTCTCTTGTAACCCATGGCAAAGACCTTGATGAAGTTCATTAGTGAAGGCCATGGTGAAACAGGTTGTTTCCCTATAGCTAATGCAGGATCATGTTGGAGCAGATATCCACACCACAGTGCATGGAGGACCACAGCAGATGAAGGAAGATGTGGCCCACAGAGAGGAGCCCATGCAAGATACAGGTTTTCTGGCAGGCCTTGTAAACCTGTTGGGGACCCACACTGAAGCAGTCCATTCCTGAAAGACTGCACGCCATGGAAATTACCCATGGTGGAGCATTCCTAGGTGGAAAGCTGGTTGAATGACTGGGCCCGGAGAGTGGTGGTAAATGGAGTTTACTCCAGATGGAGGCCAGTGACAAGTGGAGTTCCCCAGGGCTCAGTGCTGGGTCCAGCCCTGTTTAATATCAATGACCTGGATGAAGGCACCGAGTGCACTCTTAACAAGTTTGCAGATGACACTAAGCTGGGTGGAAGTGTCAATCTGCTGGAGGGTAGGGAGGCTCTGCAAAGGGATCTAAACAGGCTGGACCACTGGGCAGAGACCACCAGCATGAGGTTTAAGAAGGCTAAGTGCCGGGTCCTGCACTTGGGGCACAACAACCCAAAGCAGTGCTACAGACTGGGAGAAACCTGACTGGAAAGCTGCTTGGAGGAGAGGGACCTGGGAGTGTAGGTCAACAGCCAACTGAACATGAGCCAGCAGTGTGCCCAGCTGGCCAAGAAGGCCAATGGCATCTTGGCCTGTATCAGAAACAGTGTGACCAGCAGGTCCAGGGAGGTTATTCTCCCTCTGTACCCAGCACTGGTGAGACCACTCCTCGAATCCTGTGTTCAGTTGTGGGCCCCTCACCACAAGAAGGATGTTGAGGCTCTGGAGTGAGTCCAGAGAAGAGCAACGAAGCTGGTGAAGTGGCTGTGAACAGGCCCTATGAGGAATGGCTGAGAGAGCTGGGGTTGTTTAACCTGGAGAACAGAAGGTTGAGAGGAGACCTTATTGCTTCCTATAACTACCTGAAAGGAGGTTGTGGAGAGGAGGGTGCTGGCCTCTTCTCCCAAGTGACAGGGGACAGGACAAGAGGGAATGGCCTCAAGCTCCCCAGGGGAGGTTCAGGCTCAACATAAGGAAATTGTTCTTCACTGAAAGGGTCATTAGGCGCTGGAACAGGCTGCCCAGGGCGGTGGTTTACTTGCCTTCCCTGGAGGTGTTTAAGGCATGGGTGGATGAGGTACTAAGGGGCATGGTTTATAGACTGGTGGGAATGATTGGACTTGATGATCAGGTGGGTCTCTTCCAACCCAGTGATTCTATGATTCTATGATTTAATGAAAAACTGCAGCCTGTAGGAAAGATCTACACTGGAGAGGTCTGTGGAGGACTGTATCTTCTGGGAAGGACCCTACGCTGGAGCATGGGAATGGTGAGAGGATGAGATCAAGTGTTATGAACTGACCATAACTTTCATTCCCCAGCCTGTGTTTCTAAGGCAATAGAAAGAAGTAGATGAGTCAGGAAGAAAGATGTAAAGTTAAGCGTGGGATGAAGGGAAAGGTGCAGGGAAAGTGATTTTAATTTTCTTTCTCTCCATCTTTCTCTATTTTTAATTGGTAATATTAAACTTCCTGAAATCAAGGCTTTTTTGACCATGATGTTAACTGGCAAATCATTTCCCTGACCTCATCTTACTATGAACATTTCCATCTTGTTTTCTTCTCCTTTTCATGTTGAGGAACAGGAGTGACAGAGCAGCTGGGTAGGGCTCTGGCAGCCAGAAGTTTACTCACAATGCATCATTCAGTTGTTTGTCTTAGGCACTTTATCTCCTGATGTTTGCCTCTTTTTCTGTAAGGTGCGGAGCTTTTACAGATGTGTAGTATGAATGGCCTAATCTCTTTTGTAGATACGTTATATCTTGCTTATGGTGAATTCACTATTTTTTATGAAATGTTGATCCTGCGTATGGATTGAAAATTTATACAGCTAAATAGATGTAAGAAAGTTATCTGCTTTTGATTCTCAGAAAGTGTCCACATTAGGGAAAAACCTTGAAAAACTATCAGGGGAAGGCGAAACCTGGACTCTACTCTTATATTTTGCAACAGCTGATGGAAAGATACTACCCTTTCCACAGTCTACAGTGCCTCCAAACTCAGTCCACTGCTTCAGCCTTCCCAACTGTAGCTCAGGCTACAGCTTTCTCTTCAGACCCATTTCTCCCAAGAACTCCATGCAGCTAGGATGATTAAAATGAGATTTGGAAAGACAAGAACCATAACTGGAAAATAAAACCTTTATATAAACCATTGCAGAACCACCTTTATATATCTAAAAGGAACTGCAGAGGACACATAAAAACCATGGTAGGTTCTTGTTTTGCAGTTCCCAAACTGAGTCAGTTCTAAAAGAAAAAAGCCTGAAAGCTTATGAGTGATGTAGACTTTCACAAAATACTCTTCTCTGTGTGGGAACCACATTCTCACTTCACCTTTCACAAGGATACAGGTCCTTGATGTTACTCACTTGTCCTACTCCACCTGTCAATATTATTCTGAAAGCTGTGCAAATGCAAAACTAATCAGTTCTTAAAGTCTATATTGTACCTTCTTTTGCACAATAAACAGAATTTTTGATGTAGGCAAAAAAAGAAAGAACAAAAGAAACCTTTCATCTTCTCCCATAAAAGCCACATTATAATACTTTCTTCATGTCCTTTTTTTTCTCCTCTGCAGTCCCTGGAGAAGCAGCACAGTGTTTTCTTCATGAACAGATCTCAGCATATGCTTCAAAATGTCACTGTTAACAATGAATTATGCCAGATGTATGTAGAGAACCATGGTCATCAATAGCCCTTTCTGTAAACCCTCAAGGCTCTGAACCACTGATAAAAAAGGAGAAATGGGGAGAAAAGGATTATGCAGTAAATAAATTTGACTGGTATTAAGAATTTAACACTGGCTGGCACAATCAAGTGACTAAAGCAATGCATCAGGTGTGGAATGTTCTGTCATACAATTCACTCATGCTATTGTGTTCTTATGTCAGCAGCTAACATTTGCAAAAACCCACTAAATTATAGGTGACTGTCTAACTTTTTTTGTCAGATTGAACAGTTTTGCTTTCAAGCTAAAGGCAGAAAATTCAGTTCATTTTATAATGACAAACATCTCACAGTTTTGAAGTTTCTAGCATTTCCAGTTAATTATTAACAAGCATTGTTACCATCTTAATAAACAAGGTAAATAAGAAAACATTATAAATATAAATATATATGTTTTAGATACATTATTGCAAGCTTCAGCTGAAACCGCTACAGGAATCAGATATATTTTTTAACTTAAAAGCTATATTTCACAACTGTATTTTCCCTCAAACCATTTCCTTGGTTGAACACAGACCATCAAAGCAATTACAATAGTCAAAATGGCAGCTTTGAACTAATACTAACCACTTTAATTGTTTTGTCTCACTGGTGGGTGTGAAAAGGCTCTTTAAGGAAAAACTATATTATTCTTTTTTTACAGATAAGAAACTGAAGAAAAGTGTCTTGCCAGTGAGAGCATCTTGGTCCAGATCCATAACAGGCAATAAATCCCTGAATTACAGTCCAGGAAATGACCATAAGTATCACAAAGTTAACTGGCTGAGGCTTTGTAACATTGGCAGTTCTTTTTATAATAAAACATTAAATTCAGACATGAAAATGATTACATTGCAGAAGAATAAGGAAAAGACATGCAGTATGAGATCTATTTAGCCCAACCGGGGTCTCTTTCTCTACAGTAAATAGGAAGTGAAAACAAAATTGGACATAATGGGTGAATAAAAATAGAATGCCAGCAGAATTTTAGGAATAAAGTCAGAAATAAGAAGCACAGAAATGTATACAAAATGAATAAGTAAAAACTCTCTGTAACTACATTTTCAGTTAGAGAATAAATCAAGAAACAGTTGATTCAGTTACTACTGTACAATAAACCTGTCACTAGGAGGGAGAAACATCTGATGCCTTTCTTGCATCAGTCTTTTGTCAGAAAGGTAAATGTGATTTTTAACAGAAGCAGGAAGGAAGAATAAATGTAATATTTCTTAGAAACATAGGTAATTTCACATGTGTTGGACTCAATGATCTCCTCTGTTTAGTATTCTGACAACTACTCTGAGATTTCATAGAAAATGAGGAAAACTCTGAAAGACTGAAAAAAGAAAAGTGAAGTGACCATCTTTAAAGTAGGAAAAAAGGAGCAATGGGGGAACTTTAAGCCCCAGGAAAGTACCATCATAAATAAACTATTTGTAAATACTTAGAAGAGAGTAAGGAGACAAATTACAGCCAACATGAGTTTCTCAATAATTAATCATGTCAAATAAATTTAATTTCCTTCCTTGACAGGGTAACAAGCTTTACAGACAGGGGAAAAGAAATAGATTATCTCCATTCCATCCTGTTTTTCCTGTTGTTTGATGTACTCTTCTAAGAAGGAAGTTTAGGAAAGGTCTATAGCTTGGCTATAAACATGGCTGGAGAATCATATTCAAAGAGCAGCTATCAAGTGTTTGCCTTTCAAGGGGAATAATGAATAAAGTGGAGTTTCTGAGGAGTTTGTCTTTAGCCCAATACTCTTACATATCTGCTCAAAGGAGTACAGATTGTATTAGATACAGGAATGAACCTAAACTGCAAACACAATGGAAGGAAAGATTGAAATTCCAAAGGGAGATATTGTTCATAGAAGAAGAATTGGAAAAAAAAAATTCTTGATGAATTTAATAGGAACAATTACAGGATATAATTGTAACCAACCAAATAATAATAGAGAGGAAGATGGGTTAAGTAATCTGCAACACAGGAAAATATTTGGGATCCTGATCATAACCATCTGTGTATATGTGAATGGTGGTGTGAAATATCTACACACTCATGTGTGTTATCTAACATTCATGAGTTAACCCTTCCTCTATGCTCACTGCTGATCAGTTCTGAATATTGAACTTCAGGAGAAGTATGAGTGAATTAGAGACTGCTGAGGGGAAAGCTCAGAAATATTAGTGCTCTAGAAGTCATGATCTGTAAGAAAATATTGAAGGAATAATGATTATTTTGTATAGAGAAGACTGACAGAAAGGATCATAAATATTCTCAAAGCTTCAAACTCCTGCACAGGGACATGATATGCATGATAGATAAAACTTAGATTAAGGGTTGAAACTGCAATCAGAAAAAAATGGTTTAGACACTACATTAGGTCAGTGAGGATAGCAGAGCAATGGAACAGATTTCCTGGCAGCTTTTGGAACCCCAAACATCAGCCCATTTTAAGAATTAATTAAACAACCCCCAAAATGACATAGGAAAATCTGATCACACCTTGGGGTAAACGGATGCACCAGTGATTATCTGAAATTCTTTTAAAGGGCTGTTTTTCTGTGACTCTGACAAGGAGAAAGGCTAATTGAGAGTCACCTAAGTTTCATAGGAACTTCTGAGAATCCAGTTACAGATGTAAACAGTCTGATTCACAGTTTCTCTTCTACATATAATAAGGTGAATGATTTTATTATAGGTATCACCACCAATAACTACAAAGGAAAAGTTTTGGAGAATATTTTTCAAATATGCACATGAGATGCTCTTCAAGTACTGGGGTTGATACTAAATACCTGTCTGTTGATTTTCCTTCCCAAAGAGTGCTGGTGCACCCATGAAAGTGCATCCTTGTTGAGCCTAGAAATACTGCAAATGAATTTGCAGCATTTCAAGTTCCTTTGGAACTACACAGTTGCATTTTGCTATCACAATCCTACTTGCAATAACAAAAGACATTTTGGTTCCTGGGGTAAGATCTCCATGTGAAGTCTCCCCCAGATATGAGCCCACATGAATTTTGCAGTGACAAGAGGTTAATGGCTCCTGAGATGTGTGGAATGTTAATGAACCAGAAAATATAAAATCTGGAAGTATGGGGCTGATGTTAGTCATATATTTCTTCCCTTCTTCTCTCCCACTTGAGATCCAATGTCAAACAAGGTTCTTCCTGCTCTGCTGTCATTGTGCCATGGTTTAGTCAGTGACAACAATACCCTTTCTTTTCATGCATATCTATTTTCGGCTACCTATCTAATTTCTGAGCCTAGGAGAAGACTGTAAATCTGTAAGCTCTCCTTTCCTGGGGTATCTTGGACTACTCTCACTACACAAAGAAGCTGAGCACCCTCAGTTCCCAGGGAGAGCCAACAACAATCAGCCACATGGAGATATTTTTATTATAATTTTCTTCAAATAACTGTCTATGAATAACATACAAAATAGATATAGGTCTAAAAATAAATATTCCTGGCTGGAAAGCTCCTGTATATAAACATGAATGGTTTGTGATCAAGGATTTTTTTCCCTCTTCTTTCTTCCTTAAAATAGAACTGAGGAGTAAGATTCAGTGCCAGGTACAGAGACTGTGCCAAAAAATGTTCCAAGGTAGAGCATATACTTAATGTAAGAAGAAATACCACTGAATGCTGCACCTGTAACTTGACTTGACAATATACTCCTGCCATACACATAGGACTATACAACTAAGAAGGCTGGATAAAAATCTAACTGATTTAGCATGTCCAATGTTGTAAGAAATCTTGGAGGTAAACTTCCTGCACACTTTAGAATCAGCATACTGTGTGCCAAAGCCTGACTGGCATGTTCACCTAGGTAGCTCTGCAATCAAGAAGTACACAGAGATATAAAGCATAGGATAGATTAAAATACAGTGTTCGTAACTGTTGTGATAGAGCTGTCTGCTGCAGGAACATTATGACATATGAATAAATGAATGGATGGGTGGAAGGACAGGACATATAGTGACAGAATTGCATGTCTTGTCTTCTCCTGTTGTCCCTTTATGCCATCTGTCTGAATTCAGAGACTTTTTTTGTTGCATTTGATGATGTAATTTCTTCAAAAAAAAATCAATGGAGCAGTGCTTAGTTGTGCAGCCACACCTGAAAGGCTAGATGGGGGAAGCTCGAGCCAATAGCCAACCATATAGGGGACAGAAAATCTTCAGGTTTCTGTGAAGGTGAGTTCATTGAAAGATTTCCATGGGATTCATTCAATTATTGTAGACAGATAAAAATTATCAGTTGTTTCCATGTCAGAAAATGCCTGTTTCTCTTTGTTGACTCTGTTGCAGACAGAGAATATAAGGTCCATAGTTCAGGTGAAAGTGTCTTGCAGATCTCTACTTTTGAATATCAGTTGGAGGGCATAGAAATACTTGTGTATCTGAGTTTGTTGTATGGTGGGGGTGGAAGATTGTAGACCGCTTTAAGATATGCATAAGTTCAAAATTCTGCTATGGGAAAGACGATAGACAATCTATATGTAAACTCAAGAGCTTATTATTACTATAATTGAAAACTTAACAGTCTAATCAAAGAGTTATTTTTAGTCTATATCTAGAATATTAAAACCAGAAAAAGACTCTAAAGAATACCATCATATATAGAAGCTCTCAACTGTAATAAACCACTTTAGACTGTTATATACATACTCTCTATCCTCTACCTTTTTACTAGGTATTCCGTTCACCTTTCCCTGACCCTAGAATTCATGGCTTCCATCTAGATGGCAGAAGGATGAAGGGTGTACCACCAGATGATAACATCCCAAGTCATTCACTGCAAAGAGTATGATGCTAATGTTGATGGCTTCTTTTTCCTGCTTGGGATCTGCTTGGGATGATTTTATATTTGCTAACACACTTTTACACCTTGCTTTTTCTTCTTTGGTTTGCTCGTTCATGTTACATACAAATTTAATACATAAATGCTGTTTTATGGGTGTTGCCTACTTCTTAGTTCTCTTTGCTATCCCTAAATCCAGATTTGCCTAGCTACTGATCTGAATTTCTTTAACAGAACACAGCTGAGCTGTTTACAGCCTTGGAGTTTCCATTGCCTACTTGTAGCTAAACCGAGATAAAACAAAGATATCATCAGGTCATGACAAGTTCAAACTAACAAAATCTGACAAACTTCAATCCCCTGCCTTGCAAACTCAGTGCAAAGCCTGTGATCTGTTACTAGAAATGGCAACACCATATTACTTAACCCGAGCTAAGTAATGAAATTATTGTTCTGCAGTCCTACTAAAAATACAAAAACAATTTTTTTTGTCATATTCTGGCTGAAACTATCAATGGATTTTGATATTCTCTGAACACCGGCAAATACTCCAAAGTTTCCAAATTATTCAATGCATAAGCAATCGATTGCCTGGATGGGTGCAAAGGCACAGGTGGACAAGGTGCTTAGGAATGATTAGACTAGATGATCCAGTGGTTATTCTATGATTCCATGATTCTATAAAATACTTTATTACTTCTTTGTAATAGATACCATTCAACTGAGCTGATAAAATCAGTCAATTAATCTGACTAATTAGCCCTTGTGTTTAGTTGGCAAAAAATTCCTGAAAATATTTTTATTTAATTAGTTCAACTTTATTTCATTAGTTCAAACTATTCTTCATAAATAGCTCCCTGGCTCTACATTTAATTTACTCAGGGTAAAACTGACAGTCCTCCAGCACAAGACCTAAGTGCCAGTCAAACTGCAGTAAATCCAGGAGTCTCGTGGTGCACAGTTGGTCATTCAAATCACACAGATTCTTTACTAGCTTTTTTCTGCTCCATGCCATTTTGTCAAAATTTTCAGCAAAGGATAACAAACGTAAGACATTTCATTCTCAACAATGCCCATATTCATATGCAAAGTGAGCATATAAAGCTGCACCACCTATTAAACAAATGGATAAACAAGAACACATTTGTAATCATCTTTTTTGAGCACTGGGAAGAAATATACTCAGTAAACATAATTAAAATCAAAATAAGTCCAAAATCCAAATTAATGATACATATACATATCACTATCAAGTATTCACAAGTCCTTCATAAAAATTATCTTTAAGAATACTAGATACTAATGAATTATTTGAAATCACATGTATGCACCCTGTATATCACCCAATAAAAATTGCCATTATATTCTGCCCACAATTAATATTCATTCCTTTTTTAATATATCACATAATTTTGAAAGTCTAGAATAGTACTATTAATAATATTGTTAATAAAATATCCTGACTATTTTAATATCATTAATAAAACATAAGAAGTATTCATTAGTAAGATTTTTTAAGAGTCCATACACATCCATTAAGAGTAATCAATGACAATGAATGATTCTATTACATTCTGGTGAGCTCTAATAGATAATCTCTTTTTCGACTATCCTGTAATTCAGAAATTTCAATTGAAATTTCAATAGAATTAATTATTTACCTGATATTTGAAATTACGTGGCAGTTAGCAATATATTAGCAATTACTAGGTCTGTGAAATTTCATGGCTGATAGTTAATGGCAACTGAGTGTTTCTAATTCTCTTCATGTGTTATTTCCTTCTATAATTTTCTAATAAAGATAACCTGCCCTCAGATCTGTAATAGAGCTATGTTTGTCTCTGCTATCCAGATGGAGCTAGAAGATCTCAAAACCTTATCCACAACTCTCTGTTAACTAGAAGGCTTTACCAAAGTGGCTGGGAAAAAGTTCAGAGCCATGAGACATCAGGTGATTGACAGCTATTTTGAATGTATTTTGAAGAAGAGTGAGTAAAGGCATGGTCTTCCCAATATTGAAAAGGCTTATTAACTAGGATTTAGGTGTAATGTTATTCTAATATCATTTGCCAGAAGAACTTTGCACCAATTTATAGTGAGTAAGGGAAAAATATAAACCAAAAATTTCTTCCTAGAATAGTAAACACAGCTAAACTCTGGGCATAGGCTGACGCGTGCATTAAAAAGATAGCAAGAAATTTCAAAAGTTTCATTAACCACGAGGCCTTTATATTCACATTGGCCATGGAAATAGCCCCATTAACATTTCCTTCAGCTTTACCTGCCACAGAGGGCCTAAAATTGGTATTTCTTTCCTGGAAGTGATAAAAAAACAAAGGCAGTTCATGGATAGATGATGGTTCATAGACACTTCTATAACTGCATTATTAACCCAAGATCCTGATTTACAGTATATTCTCCTTTACAATGTCTACAGAAAAATCTGACTACTCACCTAAAATCACAAGTTTGATGCCATGATCCAGCTCACATCTGAACTCTGTTGTAATCTCAGCTTCTAAGTTGTCCATTTTGGAATGAAGAAGTAAGCAAAAAACACTTAATACACATAGATCTCTATTTCCTTCTCAAAAGTCCTCTTTAAAAGTGAGTAACACTAAAATATCTGTTAAAGAAAGGGTCCTAATATCACTCATCACAACGAACTGCTGGATATGCATTTATGTCCACACACAGGTATACATGAATACTCTGGAGAACGTGGATATAATACAGAAATTGTAAGGAAAGAGCCCCTTTCTTGTGGGAAAGTTTACCCAAGGACAAGACAAGCCTAAGTGTTAAGACCTTGCAACAGATCCCACTGTTAATTATCAATATAGACATGAACATAGCAAAGTAAGGTCTAGTGGCCTCTGTCATCCCTGACTGCAATGAACATTCTTCTCTGGGGGTATTAGTCTGAGTCTGTTTTGCTTTTTTCCCTATGTGCATTCTATTGAGATTGAAGACATTTAGTTAATTCACTGTTTCGATGATTATTAATACCTGCCTTCTCCCCTATATTTCACAAAATAANCCCAGAACCCAACACTTAATTAAAAGGGGTAATCAATTTACTAGAACTATTCTTCCTGCTTAACATATCCTAACACATGTAATGGAGAAACTAAACTACAAATAAACAATTATCCACCACAAACAAGTAAGGAAGAATGGTATATACATTCATTTTGTTTCTTGTAGCAGCGTGACTGGACTGTTATGTTGTGGGAGATTTGTTTTACTTTCTACTGATTAAAGGATGTGTCACTGTAATACAGATAACACACTTAGCTGGCCAGCTTTACAAATTACAATAATAGATTGAGTTGGTTAAACAGGCCTGAAGTATACAAATAAATACTAATATTTTATCTGGATGGCTTTCTGTCAGCTGCTTAATTGATCTGAGCATATATAAAACATAAAAATAAAGATGTTTGGATACTCAGGGTTCATAATGATAAAGAAAAGAGTTATTTTTAAAATATTGATGATTCCAACTCAAGAAATTTTAATTGTTACATTAAGTGTAATATATTAACAGAAAAATATTCAACAAATCCTACAGGAAAAAGTTGATCAATATCTCATTTTGGCAATTAATTCACAGTGTTATTGACTTCTGCAAAAAATCACCCACCTTTAATGAGAAAAAAAAATGCTAAATTTATGTTTACAGAGCCAGAATCAGGATAGTTTGAATGAATCAGTAGGAATGAGTAAATGTAAACAAGACAGATAGAAATACATTTAACTGGAGGAACATGAGATTCATCTTGAGGAAAGCTCTCTGGATCTGCCTCATCTCCTGAATCTCTCACAGAAAGTCAAGATTTTTCCTTTCAGTGAGTTTGGGCATCTCTCTGCAGCAATTTGAACAGTTCTTTCATTCCTAGACTGCCTGCACACCTGCTATCACAACAGGAATTAAAACCACAACTTCATCTACTACCTCTGGAAATTATGCTTCACAGGGCCTATGCTGGGACTGGGCCTGGCAATAAAATACACAATAGGACCATCTTCTCCAGTGAACAATTTGTTCCCCGTTATCTCACCATCTGGAATATCCATAGGGGTTGCCTCTGCTATAAGGTTACCATAACCTCTGCCAATGACAAATTAGACAGGACAGTGTATGAGCTCCTTTCTTTCTTCAGCAGCTGCTTAAAGGGCATGTAGCCCTCCTTTCAGGCTTTAACTAAGCTGAAGCTAACTGAAGATCCTACAAACATTTGCTTTCATAATGTTTAGGGCGAAGAAGTGGTTTCATTTTACAAAAGGTCCTAGACAAACAGATGAGGATAATTCTAACACAGAAATATCAACACAGCACAACATATGCAGGACCTGCAATACATGTCATACCTCAGAAATGCATGTATGAGCTGGAAACTGGAATGAATTTAAATCAGACATAGGAAAGGGGTCTCTGATTTGCTCCTATTCTGAAGACACTGCAATTCCAGTCATGGTTTCTATGCTCTTCTTTCTCTTTGTCTGAGAAGGGCTTCACTCAAAGTCCACAAAAGCCAACATAAAATTCTTTCTTGCTCTGAATGGCTTTTGTGTAAGAATCTTGGCAAAACCCACATCCTTTCTGATCACTACAAAGAGCAATTAGAATGCAGATAACACATTGCTGTTTCTAATTGTTCATTATCATAGCATTATAGATATTATGGCTGATTTTTCCTCCTTCTCCGCTGACGTTGCTACATCAGTCAAATGTCCTTATAGCTAATTACACAGACATATTTCAATCTGATTAAAACTCACATCAGTGTAATTGAAAAACATTAGAGTAAATGTTCTGGAGGGAGAAAACGTTCTACATATTTTTAATAGCTGTAGGTGGGCCTTGCCTTTACTACAGTTACCTCATATTTCCCATAATAAGGTCCTGCTTCCAAGTGATTCTGACCTTACTGAACTTTAACTGCTAGGCCTGAGCTGTTATATGAAAGGTGCTTACCTGATTCTTATTTATCTGGAAGAGACAAAATGGTCCAGGTGGGAAATTATATGGGATTCTGTGATGCTAAAATTAATTTTCAAACATATACATGAAGCAGCGAATTGAGGTAGTACTTGCAAATTTAATTTTGACTTTGAAATGAGTGAGTTTGAGCTTTTGTAATGTAGTTCTGTGTGTATGTGTCTGTAAAGTTCATGCAGGTGCTAGACTCTCATTCTTTCACTTTCTTGCCCTTTAGATGTGGGCATGTAGAGCCTTTGCTATTTCTGATTTTCTTATCTTGCTCTGCAAAGGCGATGATCTCAAGGGCACATAGTCCTTTGCTTAAACACTGTCCTATGTAGCTGTTTCTGATGAGAGGATCTGCAGGATTCTCTGCTCTCTGCTGAAGGGCCAGCAGAGCTCATCCCCTCTTGAACCAGTGGGGTTTAGATTAAAGGAGGATTTTGACATCTAGTAAGAGAAAGACCAGCCAACGTCAGAAATGTTTGTGACAGAAACACCTCTAAATATTCCTTTTAGAGAGATGCTTCCTAGAGCTTTAAATGTTCAACTGAGTATTGATATTCTTATCTCCCATAGTTAATATGAATGACTATCACATTTAATCAAAGAAGGATTTATGACTGCAAAAATGTCTCAAATTAAGGAGAAATTGCTGATAAATTACTCTGCCCATCTTTGTGTTAGCATCATGTGAAAAGGAAGGGAGATTATTCCTTGTATTTTTAAATTTATTGACACAATGCTAATAATTTAGTTACTCATGATGTCACAAAGGCATTTGACAATAACATTGTCAATGAAGTTTGATGGAATATAACTAACAAATGACTATAAAAGCAGTCCACAGTATCTTACAGAGTTTTTAGTGGATGACAAAAGGGAGGAGCAAGAATGTTCTCATTGCTGCTGGTTATGTGTGATTGTCTTATGAAAACAAAGAATTGGGACTAGTTGCAGTATTTAATAGCTCTGAGAAGTATCTCATTTCTTTACTGAAATTCTGCTCAAAAGAGGCCCATAAAATGGAAAGCAAGAGGTCTAAGAATAGAGAATATCAAGAAAGAAAATGTCACCCACATCCCTGAGACTTCAGCTGTAATGCCCACATTCACCTCCTGTCATATGTCACGTATTTTTGATCTAATCTGTAGAATCACTCCCTTTATGCCCCTCTGTCACAGTGCTATTTTGTCACTCACCTGAAGTGACTCCATTACCTTGAGGATTATTGTCCAATATGGTTACTAACTGTCTGGCTTCTATTTGAATGAGCTGGGTAAACGTCATCTATAGTCATTTTGATACTAATCGTTTTCTTTGTACCAGTTAAGCTGCTACAGCAATATGTTCTTGTTTGCAATTTCCAGGGATTACCCTCCTTTTCCACTCCCTAGTTAATTCCTCCAGCAAAATTGCTCAAGGTGTACCTGCCTGTCAGTAGAAAAAATACTGAACAGGGCTTTTTCTTTATTGTAGATATGCCAAGTCCTTTGAGGAATGAATAATGAGTCTTAGCTGATGCCATTCATTCATGACCATTGCCAGAAATGTAGTGCAAATGTAACTGCAAGGCAGCAATATGCATACTGTTGGATGCAAAATTATTTTGAGCTTGCCTTTTCTGATATACAGTGAAAAATAAATAAACAAACTAGCCCTCCCACAGGAGAAGGAAATCCTTGACAAGTGGGAAAAGCAGAAAATTAAAGTCACAGCACTGTTTCTATTCCTGTATCCCATCTGTGGAGATGGGTCAAAGAGAGGCAAAGAACATAAATCCTGTGCAATCTAAGAACCTACAGGCAAATGTTAGAGATCCCCAGCACAGCTAAGCTTGAATGTAGGATCCAAATTCATGATGAACTTTCTTTGTTCTGTGTGCCTGTTTTGGTGGTATTCAGTATTTTCTTTAAAGCTCCAGCTCTAGGATTAAGAAGACACCATTAAAAACTCTTAAGAAATGAAAGACAACAATCTACATAGTAGAACAGAAAAGTCTGAAAATGCAAATCATCTTCAGGTTTGGTGATGAACTAAGCAGTGTTGCATTTACAGCTGAACTTTATTTTTAAGGTCTTTTCCAACCTAAACTAGTCATTCAGTGACCCAACCTGAAAGTTCAAAGCCATTGGATGAATTGGATCAACCCATCAATACTGTTTCATTTCATTATTTGGCTGGGTTTTTTAATTATGTAATTTTAAAGTCAATTTTGGCCAGTGGTCAGGGCTTTGGAGTGCTTCTGGCTATTTCAGAGTAATATCCTGCAATCTTAGTGATTTTGCCATGATCCTCTGCTAATGTTCTGCAATTTCTGAAACAATCAAATCTAACTCAGCTTTTAAATCTTTTTTCTGTCTATTCCTAGGATATGAAAAGTTTACTTTCACAAATCTAGACCTGAGCTAACATACAAGCAGTGCAAAATTTTTCACTTCCCAGAAACTTCCACACTTGGTTGAAGCAAGTTTTACCTAGAAAAGACTGCCCATGTCATCAAATGCAATGAGGAATTTTAAGTGTCTGATTTATGTATGTCATTTATCCACATTTCTCTGCTTTTGAGAGAAGATTTTGTGTCATTAGACTGATTTGTAAAGCTTTTAACTTCACCAGTTTCTAAAAACTGCACTTTTCCTACCAACACATGCATGTAGGTGGCCCAATGACATCAAAGCCATAAGCAACACCTCGGAGACTGTACCAAGAAGCTCAATATGTTTATGTAAAAAAACCCTCACTAGTTAAATTAAGTTATCTCACAAAGTGAAAGATACGTATCTCTCCTCAACAACAAAGAAATCAGTCTTCAGACAGTATAGCTGTAGAATCTCACAATTCCTAAAATGGCTCTTGTGGATCTGCTTAACCCTTCTGCAAAGAGTGGTGCTTTGAGGCACAGCTACCAGCACCACACACTCTGTTCAGCTGGTTTAACTCAGAGAGCAGATACGTCACTGATCTTTGTGAACCCTCAGCAGCAAACTTTTTTGCAGACTTTTTCCACTCAGCAATCTGTGTTATTGCTTCCAGAATCATCCCTCCAAAGAAAACTCACATCTCCTCTACTGTAAAACAAAAAGAGTTAAGCAAAACAGAAGAATAATTAGGCTCTCTTACTCACTGCCTCTGAATGTGGTGTCCTAACTTGATGTCCATCTTTGGTCCCCATCTGATACCTTTTCTTTCCCACCCCCACAGATGCACTCATCCTGCAGACTTTTACTCTGAAATAATGTTTTCCCCAAACCCCGTTAATTATCTCTATTGCCAGGGTCAGTGCTATATCTCTTATAGTACTTTTCTCCATGTTATAAACCTGGCTGCTGACTGTAGAAAGACTTGTGCATTTATATGCAAATAACACTTTTATTTTCATTGAATGATGAGGTGTCCTCTCCTCTCAATTCTCTTTTCTGTGAAATGGCAAATGTGATTATCTGGCTTAACAAGCACCTTTACCTACACAAGGCTTGATTAAAAAAAAAATTTAAAAGTCTGGCTTAGGCTAGTATTCCTATCCTTAATCAAAATATCTCTCTTCCACAGTAAGAACCACTGAAATTTCAGGGCTAAATGATGTGCTGCTCTTAGATATAATCATTGACATTTGTTACAGGTATTCACAGCAGCACTTTAATGCTATGCCCAGCTTGGAGATTCATTGGTGCTATTCAAGAGACTCAGCTCTATCTGACCAAGTTACAGCCTCAAATGAAAGCAATCTTACCTGTCCTAGTAGTAAAACTAGAAGCAGCAATCACTAGACGTTGTCTATAGTCTTTGGATATGGTGTATCACGATCATCCTAACACATCTCTGTTTCAGTTGTACAACTTCCTCTGTTGTCACTCAGCAGTAACAATCTTTCTGAATTTAAACAAGACTATGAAGAAAAAAAAAAGGTTATCACTCATCTGATTTTCTTCCTCTCTAAAATGAGCTCATTCTAAAAATGTGACATTCTGCATTTCAAATTACTGTAAAATTAGGATTAAAAAATAAATCTTCAGTTTTGTCTGTGAGGTTGTCTTCAACACAGGCATCAGAAATGCAGAAATATGTGATTATTTAAATGGATCCTATGCAATTTTGTGATCAAAAATATATTAGGTGGTCATAGAAAATACTGAGAAGTACATTGAAAGCACATTAATGGTCATGAAGTGTATAGACAGGTAACATTATGAGTTTCAAAAAAGGGCTTATGCTAACAATAATGATCAATATTTAGATCAATAATGATCTAAAACCTCTATTTCAGAACGACCTCATAGAACAAAGTATAGAAGTTCCATGTGTTAAAAAAGAAAGCTTATCAAATTCTGCAACTGATCTAATCCTGCACTTACTCAGACTCACATCTTCCTGATGTTTCTTTGCTATATAGCTTTTCTTGATAGAGTCTGCCTTCCAGCAGTACAGAACTAGTATATAACCTGCTGAAATATAGATGAAGCAGGAAGGTAATATCATCAGGCTGTTTGACTTAATGAGCAAAGTTTTTACATTTCATGTCAACTCTGAGTTCTATATTTTGTCTATGCCTCCTCAGCAATTCATTGGAGTCTCCTTAAAAACTGTGAAGTTCATTTGCAATACTCACTCGAGTAAGGTGTCTAATTAATTTCTTTTTCTGCATGAAAGAATTTTTAGGCATATATGTCTTCATGGACACCTTTCTGGCAATACTTTATTTTGGCTAACTTGTTTGCATGAGGGTTTGAGTGGTTTTTTATTAGAATGCTTTGATTAGCAACAAAGATAATCCAGATGGACACCCTGGGATTAAACTAATCATAACAGAATAAGTAAAGGAGCTTGTTATAAGGCTTTCTGATATATTTCCTGGGAAGACAATGCTTCCTTTCCGCTTATAGACTTCTTTTTCTGGAGAAAGATCAATCTAGTGAAAGACAAATATTAGTGTCCCTCCTGTAAGTTATATTGGTAATCATACAAAGATCTTGCCGCCTTTAGTCTCAATATGATCACATTAGTTCATACAGTGAATAAGTTTAGTTCCCCTGTAGCACAAAATTAAACAAATTGTAGTCAGAGAAGCTTTGGACATGTAGTGAAAAGCAGTGAAAACAAGGGAAAGAGCTGAAGGTATAGTGCCTAACCTGAAGACGATGTTGTGCTAATAAACCACAGAACCATTCCAAGTGAAGTGACTAGACTCAAGGTCTGTGCTGAGATTTCAAAAAAGGAAAAGCAAATTCTTATCATTCAGAGTTAGGAGATGTCCCTTAACCCCAATTACATTTAACAGTCTCTGATTTTTTTCAAGCTAATGACATCAATGGTATTCAGCACTTGTACCGTGCCTGAATGATCTCTGATTGCCTTCTTGTTTTTCAATGTCTTGTTATTCTTTGATGTTAGTCAAAAGTTTATTAATTGATTTCATACTGTTCAGATTGACTTAAATTATCAAAGTATGATTTTGAGATGGGAACAGGTCTATTGAAACACTTGACTTTTCTGTTCTTCTTTTCTACATTAATGTAAGCCTTTATTATATTTCTTTTTATTTAGCCCCGCTGATTGAGCTTACCAATAGCAACAAATAAGACACTCTCACATTGCAAATTGTTATAGAGAAAAAAGTAGTACATACAGTGTTTGGAAAACAACAAGCTAGACTTAGGCTCAAACATATCTATATTTTAAATGTCTCCACTTCAGCAAGACAAAACCTTACATAACAAATTCAATCATTTATTTCAAGAAGGAATGAGTGGTCACATTTTATTTAAAAAAAAGTTTAAAATTTAGGCATTTTCCTAAGTCTTTGCCTTTGTTGAATTTAATCTTATTTCTGCATTAAATAGTCCATTATTAAATAGTCCTTAATAATATATAATTCCCATACGCAGTAATAAGAGTCCCTTCTATAGATCTGTTATGGCCTACAATAATTTCAGGTCCTGCCACATTTCCATTAAGACTTAGAAAAAAATTAATCACTTGAATTTTAAACATTTCAGATCATATTCATACTCAAAGTTGTAGTCATGGTACAAATGGCTTCCTCAAGACTACAATTTCTTTCTTTTTAAAAGAGAGAATTTCAGATATTTCACAAATTTCAGATAGCTACATGGAACATGTCTTTGCTTTATACTGTATGTCAAACTTATGAGTGACACTTTTTATTTAAAAAAAATATGGAAAAGAACAGCTTTTACCATTCTCATTTGAAAGTTCTTGCTTCAGATTACAGATTTTGAGGCACAATATTGTGAATTTATACCTTGTCACAATCCATCGCAATACACTGTATCTTGAACTCCTCTTGACATCACCGAAAACTATGGTTGGCATCACTGAAAGATGAAAGATGCATTTAGTCTTTGGAGAATGGCTACTATGTTGTTACAGGAGGACCAGGGAAACTATTACATGACTTGGATTCTTCGCATTCTTTTTTTCTTTTCTGTATTTTTTCTGTTGGTTTATTTTTCCCATACATAAAGATCTTCAGAATCAGTATAGTTCTTTCACAATAGTAAGAGAAAGTTTTGCATTCTTCCCATTACTCCCTGAAATGGTTTAACAGTAGCTAGAAATCTTCGTGCAATATAACAAATTAAGGAGGAAGAGGAGAAGGAGGAATAAATTGCATTAGGATAAGAACTTCTGATTACGACTTGCTGTCAGGGGCATCACGGAATCAAAAGCAGAGATCAATATGATCAGTGAGTGTTCAATTTATAGAGTTTAGCTGTTTATAAACCCTTTTTGGTTACATAACTGGATACCCACAAGAGAATCTACAATATATTATTGGATAAAGGTAGATGTCCAGAAAGCTATTACTAACACATGGAACAGTTGATCTTGAGTGCTATCATGAAGCACTTGCAAGAGAACTGGGTGATCAGACCCAGTCAACACGGGTTCACAAAAGGCAGGTCTTGCCAAACTAACCTGATCGCCTTCTATGACAAAGTGACTCGGCTGCTGGATGAGGGAAAGGCTGTGGATGTGGTCTTCCTGGACTTCACTAAACCCTTTGACAGTTTCTCACAGCATTCTGCTACAGAAACTGTCAGCCTCTGGACTGGACAGGC
>WAAB01005594.1:59063-88647 GCA_013389865.1 Piaya cayana
GACTCACTCCAGAGCCTCAACATCCTTATTGTGGTGAGGCGCCCACAACTCAACACAGTATTTGAGGTGTGCCGAGTACAGAGGGAGAATAATCTCCCTAGACCTGCTGGTCACACCGTTTCTGATACAAGCCAAGATGCCATTGGCCTTCTTGGCCACCTGGGCACACTGCTGGCTCATGTTCAGTTGGCTGTCGACCAACACTCCCAGGTCCTTCTCCTCCTGGCAGCTTTCCAGTCGGGCTTCTCCCAGTCTGTAGCACTGCATAGGGTTGTTGTGCCCCAAGTGCCCCAAGGTTGTTGTGCCCCAAGTGCAGGACCTGGCATTTGGCCTTCTTAAACCTCATGCCAGTGGTCTCTGCCCAGCAGTCCAGCCTGTTCAGATCCCTTTGCAGAGTCTCCCTACCCTCCAGCAGATTAACACTTCCACCTAGCTTACTGTCATCTGTAAACTTCCTAAGGGAGTGTTTCAGATACCATAGTAGGTAGCATTCAAGGTTGATATTTAGATCCAAGCATTCATTTAAATTTTTCACTCAGGGAAACAGACATGCCTACAGGCAATACATCTGATCATTTTATGTGTGTACTAGAAGATTGTGTGAATTTTGTCCTAGGAACATTCATAGACCATGAAGACTACTCCTAGACACCTTGTAGGATGAAGTAGTTGGTGTCAAATAAACTCTACCATATTTTGTATGTCTTTCATCATCCACTAGTGTACCTACATGCTGTTTATCTGAAAATGATTGTTCTTTGGGAAGCACCCTTGCAGATTCCTTCTATAGGGTAGAGGAGCTTCCAGCACTGCGTAAAATCTTTGCACTAAGGGGCACAGTATGAAAGCACAGGGACTGATTTAAAAAAAAAAAATCTTTAAAACTCATTTGAAGCAACTGGAAAATTAATGAATGCCTGCGCAGTGTTTGACTACATGGCTTGATAATCAAGTGTTCACCCTCTGTCATAGGATGATTTGTTTTTCTCTGAATTTAAACAATAAAAGGAAGAAACAACTGTGTGTATGCATTTAATCATGTGTGCAAGTGTGTGTAGAACAACTGTGGCACATGAGGTCAGGACCTCCCAAGTACTTCAAGTCCCAGCTTTTTAGGAGGAAGATTATTTAATAACATTAATCGACTAATCTGTTATTCTATCACAGAAATAATACTTTTCTAACAGCATTTGATGAGATCAATAAATTGGACTGATTTTATTAAAGCGCCTAAATAAGGAATTTACAAATAGGTAGTTGAGTCATACAAAGAAATTCAATGATTCAAGGATTGAAGTCATATCAGACTTGACTGATTTTCTCTAAAATCTCTACATCACTAGTGCTGTCTCCACATGAGAATGACTAAAAGTTCAAGATTGCTGTACATACCTAGAGATAAAATCCATCTACCACTAGGACATATCATGGTGTTCATGCCACAGGAAAGCATTGAAACTGAACAGTAAATCTCCTTTAAATTTAGATTTATCTCACCTAACTCTAAGACATCTAATGGTAGATTAGTTATATCAGTTGTCTGACATTTAGATGCTTAAGATTAGGTGAAGTTAACTCCATGATGCAAAACACCCACAGCTTAGTTCTGGGTATAAGAGTACAAAGATGCTACCTTCCACTTGTGCTCTTCTGGTAATAAGGAGTGGGAAATGGGCCTTGCCTGTATTTGTAAGTTAGCATCAAGGTTTCAGTTTCTTCCAGTACTTATAGGCATGTTTCTGTGAGCTAGGCACTAAGTAGTATTTTTCAGTTTCAGCATTAGCCCTCAATGATGGTGTCAGACTCTCAAGAAAAGAGCAGAATGATTCATTTTTCTCACCCCACAGCAAGCTGTATCATGCAGAGCATTAGTTACACAATGTGAAGATTGAGTAGCTTCTAATTAGTAACACCACCACCACTGGAAGTATTCTTCAATTACCCATCAGGTAACAAATGGGAGAATTAAAAAAGTCTGAGGCAAAAACAAGAGGTCACAAGCAGACCTTGACCAAAGCGATGAGAGAATTACAGAAATTGAGCTCTGAGCTCTGAGGAAAGGGAAGATATTATAACAGAAATACAAGCTGCCTGAAGGCCAAGCAGGATTCAGGGAGCACAATGTTTATACAACAAACAACAGAGTATTAGGATGCTAGAAACACTGCACTGAAACTTTGCTTTTCCTGGGTTAATTAGTCCTGCTGAGAAATTCCATCCTACCATCATTAAACAGCTCCACTTCCTAAGCTTGCTTTTTCAGAGTCTCCAATGTAGACACACCTCCCGGTTCCCAGAGAAAAATACTCCTGTACCTCAAGAAAAGGCTTTATATTGTTGAGCTCACAGCAGAGGACAAGATTAGATGAGAGTAAGTGTGCACTCTGGTTTGCAATATCATTTTCTGCAAATTCATTTTCTCAAATGTATTGTTTAATTGGTCATTGTGTGTTAACCCCTATAAGCAGCTAATCATTACACAGCTGCTCACTCACTCCCCTCCCTTACCCCCCGTGGGTTAGGGAAAGAGGAAAGGAAGAGTAAAAGCAAGAAAAATTGGGGGTTGTGATAAAAAGGGAAGTGTAGTTATGTGGAAGAAGAAGGAAAGAAAAGACACTGTCAATAGCTAGAATTTTAATATGTTATACATATTGGCTTTGTCACAAATGTAAAACATGGCACCATCCAAGTACTATGAAGAAAGTTAACTCTACTGCAGAGATCCAGTATACTGGTAAATAAACTGCTTCAAGAGTAGCCTCTTAGTCAGATGCCTTTGGTGGTGGTGGAGTCATTATAGCACACACAAATACAGTCAGATCTGCAAGCTGACAAAACAAACCTACTGTGATGTACTCCTTTCAGCACCAGAGATTTCATTATCTTTGTATGTATTACAGTGAAATATCAGTCTAATTTCTGTGGTAAAAGAAAATTCACAGACATCCAAGTAGGACAGAAGTAAAGAGCAAAAAAAGTTTGAACAAACTCATATATAATTAATCCTCTCTACTTTTAAATGTAGTAAACAATCAGGGTCTGTTTCTCCTCTCTCTGTCAAAAGACACATGAGTAAGACTGTTACTTCAGACACAAGCTGGAATTATTACACACTCCATTGTATTCCTAGTGCCTTGGCCATGTTTGACTGCCTTTGAAGTCCCAGATTGTCCAGACTTTCAGCTCCTCAGATTACCCTATGAGAGATTTTGAAAACATTTGATGAGAAATACCAAGTGCAAATCTGCAGGAGTACTTCATGTTCAGCCTTTTCCCCAGCATTTTTCTATATGCAGTCCTGTACCTCACAGCCTGAAGTACCCTATATCTCTAGGTATCATATTCTCAAGGTCTCACTTTTATGACATGTTCCAGTAGCCCAGTACACAAACAGCATTTTTTTTCTAGAAATCTGCAGTCTGGTCCTCCTATTTATAATACAGTGCTGCTATAATTAGTCAAGTAAAATGAGAGGAGCTACAATCCCTTCAGTCTTTTCCTTGTTCACAGAATGTAAGAGAGGATAGTTCCTCAAAACCTCGTGTACTAATCCCATTAATAAAAAAGTGACACCACACAGACTTTATAATAGGTTTTACTGAGATATTTAGGTATCAGAGCACACTGAAATCAGCTTTTATCAATACTTTCTGAACAGTGGCTACCCAAACATGGAGAAAATGCTGAATGTCTTGCATGGTGTCTATGCCAAAAATGGCGAACCCATTAATATCAAGCCTGTGTGTCATACATATATAGGATTTGTACTAGAGACAACTTTTAGAGTTGATGATCAACTTCTTAACTAGGGTGAAAATCAAAAAGAATATCATCGTCTAGAACAAAGCTATGCAAGTTGACAAAACACTGTCTGGAAAACTCTTTCATATGTGATCACATTCCTGATGAATTATGTGGTGTCACAGCATCAACACTTGATGGTGGTAGTCTTCAGGAGCTCAGCCATGTTTCCAGTATTCAAGAGAACAGTAGAGAAATGACAAGAACTACCAAGATGTGCAAGCATCTGCCTGGAGACAGCTAGAAATGGCATGACAAAATGTAGAATTTCACTTCTGCTTCCAGTTTTCTGCCTGAAGAAAGTGGATAATAATGATACCCATTTCCCCTTTAAAACAGGGATTTATGAGACTGAAAGTAAAGGAAGAGCTCTGAAAATGACAATACATGCTGAATGTGTAGTATTACCCAGTTAACATGATTTATACCAATGCTACTATAAAAGAAAAAGTGTGCCTGGATAGACAGGGCAGGAACCGAACCACTTAGATATTAAAAAAAACATCCACAGAAAGTCCTAATTGAAGACAATTACATTGTCCCAGACAACTTAGCCATTTATTCAAGTAAATAAAAAAGCAGTCCACTAGTAAGTAACAACTGAATTATGATACCAATCACCATATCTATTAAGTTTTTTAAGATGATATGACAAAGTTTAAAAGAACATTCCAGTGTAATGTGAAACATTCTATTGCTACATCTAATTATAAAGAAGTATAATTCACTTGGTCTAGCCTTTAAAAAAATCTACTTCAAACACATAATACTAAAAATTTAGGCGATATGTTCAGTTCCCATATAAATGGGTTATAGAGCCATTTGTTTTTAGAGTTGCTGGTAAAGAAGTTCTACTGAAAAATTTAATCTCTCCTCTCCTCAGCAGGGTCAGGTAATGGGGCTGGGATGAGGACAGCTTGGGACATCAGCCCATGGCTTGGGGCCATGCAGGACAGAGCTGTGGTAGGGCTGCTGACCAACATCCTGCAGCATCACTAGGACAGGAACAGATGGCCCTAGGCTGATCTGAAATGGGGTCTTTTGGCAGGGGCAGGATGGCCAGGGGAGGTGGGCAGGGATGGTAAGGACTCCTACTTGCCCTCAGGGCCCAGACAATTTCACCTAATCAAGGCATTTAAGCACATGTTTTAATTTTAAGACCCAGGTAAGCAGTTAAAAATGTGGCTGATTTTACCATACAAGAACTGGCTCTCAATACAAATTATGTAGATTTAAGTTCTCCTTTTGAATATAGGCCATGTTTACTTGCATTGAAGTCAGAAGTAGTCAGGTATTAAAGCACCAGTCTGAATCAGAATAGGAAAAAAAAAACTTTATTCATGCCATCATTCCCTGCCCAATAATGTACTGCAATTGAATAGTAATGGTATTATTAATTTTTAGGACTTCAGCATTTTTGTAAATTGATTTGACCTCTCTGTATTAGGAGGCAAAGGGCAGAGAGGGAGTCCTTAAATACTGATGAATTTTTTTAATGGACGATGAAAGTACTCATCCATGGAAAAACACTTATATGGTTTATACTGTATTCTAGAGATCCTTGTGTCACTTTCACTTCTGAAGTCTGATGCTATTCCGAAATAAGATGCGACATTAAAATCTGTGAAATGAACTTCAGTGTCTTCTATTTCCCTCAGTCTGAATAAATCACCAAGATAATGACATTACTTTTTTAGACTACATTAAAACCAGTGTTAATCCCAAAGGGATTTTTAAAAAAAAATAATACTAGTCCACACTGGCAAATCATTGCATAATTAGGTCCTTATTAACCTACAGGACAGTGCCTATTCATCTCTTCAGCTAGCAAATACTCGATGCTGTTAGTTGTGAGTCACTATCCCTTCACCTGGCATTTTTGTGAGATATTTTTAGGTAGAAGTGTAGGATCAAGCAAGTGATCTCAGGGATAGTATTACTGTATTATCCACATCTTGCTATTATAGACTAGAAAATTTGTCAGATGAAAGCTAACAACTTAGTATATTTGTACCAGCTTGTTGGGCATTCAGAAATCCTGGACTTGTCCATTGCAGGCAGTCAGGTTGTTGCTGTAGCTCACATGTTACTGCATGCAAGACTTTGCATGTGGAAGAAGCAGCAGATATATTTTACAATCTACTCATGATCCATAAATCTAAGAAGCCCATTGTGTATCAAGTCTAATGCTCATACCCCACATAGGTAGATAATATACAGTAGATTTTATACATTCAGAGGTTAGAAAGTGGGACAGACTTTTATGCATACTTTAACTTGACTAGATAGATAAATATTAACCCTATATAACCTATGTCATTGTAATAATGCCTTACAGGTAAGTGATTTGACATCATGACTTTCAGCACCAAAAGTCCATTTTTTTTGCTATGCAAGTTAATGGTAGCTCTCCATTAGCTGATAGCACTCATAGGCTGTATCTCTACTAGTGAAAAGAATATAACAGAATTGTTTCCTGACATTTAGCCAAGTGGCACAGTACAGCTTTTGTCCATCCTTTTAAACTCTTTTAGCCTCCAGTGCAGTATGTCCATCTTCAAGCTGCCCATTGGGAATCATCAATAGCTTCCCAGTTTGGCTTGGGAAGCATTTTGACAGAAGTCTAGATGCCTCCAGCTAAAACCATGTCTCACAACCATAGAGATGACTGACTTCCAGAGCACAGGAGCATATTCTGGCATCATTTAATTTACTATCACAGATGTGGCTATAGACTAATATTACGATAGTGGAGCAGTTAAAAGGGGGAACAAAGCTACCCAATGTAGGTCAGTTGCATAAGTGCATGTTTTTATTAAACTACACATTTTAAAATTTGGGGGTTTTACCACAGCAGTGAATCTGGGGCAGGCCATGTTACCCAAAGGTCTTTTTCTTTTATTTAGAAGTTGGTTAACTAAGCAAAGAGAAGTCAGACCACCAACTAAAAAGCAGAGGTCAGGAAATAGACCAGTCCTGTTTTCATAGCCATTTCTTCATTTCTTGGGTTACGTGTAAATTCAGTGCTAGTAAACATTCATGGAGTGATGGATGAAGATCCATTTCCAGATTTAACAGCAACAGAGGAAGTATCACTGTGGAAGTAGGGTTTATGACTCATCAGGGACTCCCTGAGGCAGGAAGGGTTAAAATGAGAACTCTGAGATTAAGGTCAAACCAGAAAGTTCTTCCAATATTTTTTCATAGGCTGTAACAAACCATTGAGTGACTAGCTTAGATAGAGATACCTATTTTATCAGAGGAATCCCTACTATCTTCTCCGTTTTCTTCCTCCATTCTCACATTTTTGTAATGCTTGTCTCAATCTATTTCGCATTACAAGTCAGAGGTGCTCACAGGCTTCTGAAGCTCAATCACATTTCAAGTGAGTTGTAAGGCTGGGTTGAAACAGTAGCTCTACACACTCCCTCCTGGTCTCTTATGATCTAAAGAAAAAATAATAAATAAAGTGACATCAACTCTTGCTTCTGACTCTCCTTAGAAAAATCTGGACATCCAGTGTAATCTAGTGACAATGTCACTCCATCTAGCTGCTAAAGTTGGTGAAACATTACTCTAATCAAGCAAATAATGGGATAGATATTTTTAAAAGAAAAAAGGCAAAGAACTTTTGAACACTTTGGACTTTAAAAAGTTGAATCTACATGAACTTCTGAAGTATATCTTATCAGCAGTCCCACAACTCCTGTCACCTAATCAGGACACTATCCTGGACAACCTGATCTAGCTGACCCTGCTTCAACAAGTGCATGTACTGGACTGGATGATCACATAAGGTTCCTTCTAACACAATCATAAAAGGTTCCTTCCAACATAAGTGAGTCTGAAACTCTGTGATACATATTGGTGTGGTTTTTTAATGGGAGCCACATGTCAATGTTCAGTTCTGCCTGGTTACATATGTACACAGTAAAGTTTGACCATTAAGAGGACAAACTGATTCTGCTTTAACAACTTCACACTGTTCACTGCTCAAAAAGTCTAGCAGAAGAAGGAAGGATGAAGAGGAGGAGCAGATGTTAATGAAGCTTGCTCCAGAAAATCTTGAAATACTCCCTCAATGCGTACTCAAGTCATTCTAATTACTAAGTAGCAAAACAAGTGGAAAGAAACAGATCTACTTTGTCCTAGAGAGGAAATCTCAGTTGCTGTGTCATTTGCTATAAAAGTCTCCAGCCCTATAAACTTTATACACTTCTGCTGGAGTATATTAGTGAATTAATATTCATCTCTATTTGGGTGTCACAGTTATATAGGCCACCTACAGTAAAGCAAAGTGTAACATCCCCTACAGCAACTAAGCTCAAGAAAGAACCAAGACCTTCCTGCTGGCCCTTGCTCAGTGCTGTTGATTAAAAGGAGCCATTTGTAAGAGGAATGTAACATAAGCACCAAGACTACTTCTTCCCATGAATGCTACAGTTTCCTGCAGACAAAAGTTTGAATCAAGAACCCTTCTTTTGAACTCACGTATCACAACAGGCATCTAACTGAATTTGACAGGACAAGAGCTGGTCTGTACAAAGTTCTTTCTTTCTGAAGAGTTCCCTTCTCTCTAATTAAATGACAAGGAAAACACACTTGCGTTGCCTCTTGAGCAGAATGAGACCTTGTAGTCATTGAAGTGATCTGACATATCAGCTCAGTACCCTGTCTCCCATTCTACTTTTGAGGAACTAGTATACCTTTCCTATGTATATATGCGAGAGGTAAATAGAAAATCCCACTTGCAAACAAACTTCTGGGACAAAAGAGCACCCTGAGAGTTTTATGGTCTACATTTCTGGAACAAATTCAGGCAGAGGTTCCCTCCACTTATAAGCATCAACAAAGACCGGATTGTCCTGGACGTGGCTGCATGTCAGAGATGGGGAGTAATACTGTATATTGATATATATTTGATAGGAACGGTTGGACTCGATGATCCGATGGGTCTCTTCCAATCTGGTGATTCTATGATTCTATATGACAGGTGTGCACATAGCCCTCTGTCAAGGAAGCGAGTAAGAATATTTGCAGAAAGATGCACAGTGATGTTTTTTAACTGCTGAAAAACAAAAAATGAGGGGGCAAAATGGCATTCTTAAACAAGTATTAATAGAAACAGCCTGACAATTCGACAAGAGCTCAAGAATTTTACACATTTGATGTCTGTAAGGGCCTATTAGGAAGTACAGCATAAAGAAGTCCAAACAAAAATTCAAAATACTATTATTTGTGTTATCTTTCTAAGACACTATTTTATTCACATTTCTGAACTGTTTCAATTTCCATTAAATTTAACAATATATTCTTTTTTTCAATGGTAAATTTATTGATACTGAGAACCACTGACCTATTTTTTCCTGTTATTTTTCGTTCTTTTAATCTGAGCCATGTCATTCTAGACAACCACCTAAAAAGAATCTGAAAGAACGGATACTGTATTTCACCAGATGCTTATCTCCTTTCTACCTATCTTATTTTTAAAAGAAGCTGTATTCAAAATGGAATTTGATTACAAAAGGAATCTATCTGTAATTTGGTAAAAAGCACCTCCTTCATAATTTACATAGCCCTGCTGCTTCACCCTAATTAGTGCTCATCTGTAACTTATTCTTCCTGCAGCTTTGCCCTTCTAAATGAGTGAAAAATGACAGGAAACCTTTGGAAAGCAGTTTACTATTACAGAATTATATAAGAAACTACATTGACTCATTTAAAGTCCCTAGTAATTGTCTCACAGGTCTTAAGAAAATATTGTCATTCAATTTAAATAGGGTTTTATTTGATCCAGGTGCAGCTGGATATCAGAATGGCAACGTAAATACAGCAATCTATTGTCAAGAGTGTAGGCATTTTAATTCTTCGCAGAGGATATAAACCTGGATTTTCTGTTTAACTGGCAGAATAATCAACATGCAGCTGTGAGAAAAAATCATTAACATGATGAAATATGGAAATGAGACGCATACATAGAGAGAGGGTGGAAGCATAGTCCTGGGGTGAAGAACTGGGTTCATTATTTGAGCTTGATTCCTGCCTCTGCTGCAGGGAGACGTCTCTGTCTACAGAGAGAAAATACAGATACTTCCTTTCTCTCATCTTTTGTCTATTTATGATTGAAAATCTTAAGCACAAAGAACATGTCTCATCTTTTGCACATATATTATCTAGGGGATGGGGCCTCGGTTGCCATGCAAATGTATAAGTATTAAGATATACAATTGATATAGAGATAAAAGCAATGTGTAAATTGGAAGCAGGTTTAACATGTGGCATATGTCTACCTTCTGCACTTAGAAAACTGGAACAGGTAAAAATCAAAATTCCTAGGAATGCAAAAATATATTAGCAGAAGTTTTATAGTATTTCCCATCTCACCACAGCGAATGGTAGAGATGGTTTGATTCAGTATACTTATTGTCTTGCAAGTTCAGATTTTAGTGCAATAGGTGTTTTCATCACAGAGAAACTGATGTATATGTGCAGCTAAAGGAAGTGTTTGAAATCAATTGGTGGAAGCTAGGAATTATTTTTGCATATGCAAACCACATGTATAAATTACTAGATAACATTTTAGTAAAAGCTGCATATAGTTATTTATATTAATTACTGTTTTTCATAAATCAACCCCTGTTCTGATTTTGACTGGGATAGAGTTAATTTTCTTCATAGTAGCTAATATGGGGCTATGTTTTGGATTTGTATGGGAAACAATATTGATAATACAGGGATGCTTTTCTTTTTGCCTATCAGTGTTTACACAGATATAAGGCCTTTTCTGCTTCACTCACCACTCCATCAGCAAGTGGGCTAGGGGTGAACAAGAAATTGAGTGGGGACATAGCCAGGACAGCTCATCCCAACTGACCAAAGGGATACTCCACACCATAGAACACCATGCTGAGCAATAAAAAGCTGGGAGAAGAAGAAGGAAGGAAAGGACATTCAGAATTATTTTGTTTGACTTCCCAAGTAACCGTTACACACAATGGAAACCTGTTTTCCTGGAGACGGCTGAACACTTGCCTGCTGATGGGAAGCAGCGAATCAGTTCCTTGTTTTGCTTTGCTTACATGTGCAGCTTTTGATTTACTTTCTTCATCTCAAGCCATGATTTTTCTCACTTTTTCCTCTTTTGATTCTCTCTCCCATCCTGCCATGGAGGGAGTAAGAAAGCCAGCTGAGGTTAAACCATGACAGCTCCAAGTGTACCCATTATAAGGAAAGTGTTCCAGTCCTTCTCTTTGACACATGACAAACTAATTTGGCTGGGAAAGTAATTTATTTGAATCTTCAAAGTTTAATTTATGGCATATACATTAAGCTTTTCCAAAGAAACATTATACCAAACCTTAATTGTAATAAGATGGAGCACAGTGCTAACTTTTTTTTTTTTTTTTAGTTTAGATAATGAAGATTACTTTAACATTTTAGACAGAATATTGATAAGAACAGCAATATATATGGAAATTGGATTTGAGTTTCTGCTGAATTTATTTCTTCTAGGTAAGAGCAAAGCTCAAGTTCTAAGCTCACTGGCTTCATATCACAGAGAACATTAAAATTATGTTTCCATTTCACTTTTTGACAAATGGGTTAACCTTATTTAATTTAAGAATTTTGCAGATGGCCTTAGAGGGCAATTCTTGCCCCCCAGATTTTATGTAGAGGAAATGCTCTGCCGCAGCTCTAAAAAGCTACACTGTGAAGAGAAATACAGGAAGAATTAACACTATTTGAAGAATGTGATTCAGAGTTCAGGTAATAATGTGAAAAAAATGAGATGTTTGGCTTCTTTTCCTTATTTTACCACATACTTTCTGTGCAACATGTGTAGACACATCATTCAAACCCAGATTTTAATCACTTGGTTTTACAGGTTGTATCCTAGTGCATTGCAAAGCTGGGGAAATTTAGATACTTCCGTTATTTTATATAGTCCACAAAATGCATCCAGAAGGAAGATTCCCAAAGACACAGTTTGACTGCCAGCTATGCCTTAAAGTTCAAAAAAAAAACCAACCCAAAATCTCAGCTCTCCTTCTGGGCCTTCTTTGATAATATCTGCTCCTAATCTAGTCAGCATACTGACCGTATGAGAATTTATACCAAAATACTGTATAAAAACCTGATTAGACATTTCTCTGCATAGATTGTTCTAGCAAGCCTGCTAACTACACAACTGCTAGACCCAGTTCTACACAAACATAAGAAGAATTCCTTTTTTAAATCAAGAGTCAATCCAAAATTTTTAATCAAATATCAGTGTACTAACCCAGGATTAGACAGGCTCTGTACTTGGGGGAATTTACTCTAAATCCTAAATTCTGTGCCTGAGGGAATTTGCTCCCTAGTATTTGACTGCAGACTCCATAGGTGATTTTTTTTTCTCAATTCTTTCAGTCTAAAACAGAAGATACTCACTGAGCTAAGTCACTCCACATCCTTGTGTAAAAACATTCATCCTGACACTGGTCTACTTTTCAGTAAATATTTCACACACCATATCTAGCTTACAGATATCACTATGGACTAAATTTATCTCTCTTCCTCCCAACTGGATGCAATATTTTGCAGATTACACATATTGGGACATCTATTGCAGGAAAGCTCAAGAAATTCCTTTCTCGGGTACAACAAGGTTGCTAGACTAGTCCTGTGAGATGTGTTTAGGCCTCTCCATCCTTTAGCATACTGTAGAGACCCTATGTATTTAATCCAAGCTCACTGGACAAAGGCAAACATGGAGAGTATATTCTGCAACACATGTTCCCATGGTGGCTTTAGCGTTTAGATCTTGGAGGTCTGAGAAGAAAAGAAGACCCTTAAAAACTTGGGCCAGACCTACCAGATAATAACAAAATTAGGAAAAGAGGCCTTATCCCTATCCGACAACCCACCAACAATTTTAGAATGAAAAGCACAGAAGTGTAGAATATTTTATTTAGTTATTCTTCCCTCTTTTACAGGCATCGGGGGTACTTTCCCTACCAAGGAACGATGGATCTCCTCACCAGTGTCCTGTCCACATTTGCACAACCCACTTTACAAACAAGCAAAATGCTCAGGAACTGCCTTGGACTGACTAACCAGAAGAACTCTTAAAGAAGAAAAGTTGGATATGTTTTTCTTTAGTTTTTTGTTGTGTTTGACAGATGAATGATGTGTCAAGCAGAAAATGCTAAACACCACTCTATCATCAGATATCTCAAGATTTCTGCTTCCTGAAGTGGATATGCTAAGCTAAGTAACAGCTTACAAGGATAAAAAGTGTAGAGATCATGCTACCCAGTTTATTTATACTTACTTTGTGATATTTAAGTTCCTCCTGGTTTATATTGATAGAACTGAAAAGAGAACACAGAGCATATGACAAAACATTCCCTTTATACTCCAGTATTGACATCTCTTCACAGTCACTTGTAATGTAGCAAATATATCAGAACTCCACAAGCTGATCATTATCAGGATAAACTTGTCATTGGTACCCTAGGGGCTTCTTTGGCATATCACCTTGACATTTTAGTAAATGCAGCTTGGATGATGCAAGCAACATAAGTGAACTTTGACTTATAATCTCCAAGCATGTCCTGAGCAGCTGTGATCCCTTGTTTCCCTGATCTCACCCTCTGAATAACTAACATTGATTTTGTGTGCAAATAGAACAACTGCTCAATTCTTATTGCAATTTGATTTGTTTTAATGATATACACTACTCACTGGGAACCCTTAAAATTATACTGAGAAACTCTAAGACTGGACTCTGAGTTAGCACCAGAGGGGGTGGGAAAGTGAATGCTATGAAAACATACTTTTTTTCCCAGTTAAATGTTAAAATATCACAAGACTGAAAAATAACACTGCTATAGTTGTTTCCATGTCCGCTGAAAGAGCAACCTGATCAGCTCCAGCACAGCAAGAGGTATGGATGGACAAAACACAGCCTCCTATGTGACTACCATGTTTGCTTTTAAGGGACAAGCCCTTGCGACAACACTGAACTTCTAGAGGCACTAAAGTGAGATGTGTAAACTCCTTGATTAATTTCTACCTGATCCAGATGCCTTTTGTGGGAAAGCCATAGAGTTTCACTGTAAATTCCATTGTCTGTTCTATAAACTGTAGATACTATGATGTTTCTCTGAGACTTTATCAGTTTTTGGTTATTTTAATTATCAGCTTTCTGAGACAGGGACTTTCTTTGACAGCATAGATATACAATATTTAGCACAGAGCGTCTGAGCGTCACCATAATACATGCCTTAATAACAGCAAGTGCCTATACCTACCATTAGGTAGGAAAGGAATAATTTCTGTTTAAGCAGTAACTATCCAGTGGGCAAAACTTCAAAATTTGTTGGCCTTCTACCTGGAAGACTTTACAAGAAGACAGTTTTTTGGTTTTAAACTCACTCAAACTGAAATATTTGCTTTCATTGGCTGCTTTCATTGTAAGTTTATTTTAAAGTCTCATAAATTGGTAACGTGTACATTTGAAAACTTTAGAAGGAATATTAGGTTCAAGTTTTCAAAAGACACTTTGTCTTATTAATTTTCCTTTAAAAAATCAGTTTGTTACCTGACTTCATTGTTAGTATGCTAATTACTTTCACAACATCTTTGAACATCACATGGAGGATTTGGTTTTATTCAAAAGCAGATGTGTGTTAGCTTTAATGTTTTTTATTTCTTTGGAGAGTATTTAGCTGGAGCATAATTTCTATTCAGTTTGAAATAACATTTGTTAATTTTTTTCTCAACTAAACCACAACAGGAAGTAAACATCTGCTTACATACAGACAAAAAATACAGAAAATATGAAGTATAATTGGGAGTATATGGGCACTAAAGCCCTAAAGGTTGCCAGACATCCTTTGAAAAGAGATTCTGGAAGGAAGGAAGGAAAGAACTTTTCTGTTGTATTGACAATCCCATATGGCTTGCCTTACCCAGATTAAAGGACCAAAAAAGAACCTTGTTCCAGAATTATTTGAGTAAAAAGTATTTTGTTTAAAAATCACTGAGTTTCATTAGGGAAAAAAATTGATAAATTGTGCTGTCTTCCAGCAATGATTCAAACCATCAAGTTTTGAAGTTTGCAAATTCATTTCTTCCTTTCTTGAAACATGGGATCAGTGTCTGTATTCTCTTTCTCAGGTCATGCTTCAAGTGAGGAAGAGAGAATTTCTCTAGTTTGAGAATGGCATAGTTCTCCCCTCTCATCAGCCAAGTACTTTTTATTTCTTTGGAATTATTTTGTCACATACTTTCCTAGTTATAACCTGCATGTTTTCATAGAACCACACAGTGACCTTGTGTATCTTGGTTACATTAGCCCCATGTAATTTCAGTCAATCACTGCCCATGTCTGTGGCAATTAACTGGAGGTGCCCAGGAACATTGAAGACAATTTACATCAACATACAAGTCCAGCAATTTCAGCACAGGGCCATGAAGGTAGCCAGAAAGCTTGAGCATGTGAAATACAAGGAGAAACTGCAGGATATGAGTTTATTCAGCCTGGAGAAGAGAAGGCTCATGGAGAGTCTTCCTACTGTCTAACTGTAGAGTGTTATGGCTGCCTCTTGAGAGGGTGTAGCACAGATGAAAATTCTCTTGTTTCATGGAGGAACACAGCTGTAGCATAAAAGGCAATGAACATAAACCACAACACCAGAAACTCTGATTAGCTATTAGGGACAAATAAAATAACCACGAACATGGTCAAATTTATGAAAAGTCACAAAATGGGAATGAAATATCCATTCCTGTAGAAATCCAAACTGTAACTTGAAAGACTCCTGGTCAAACTGCTCTTAATTTGCCTTACTTAGAGCAGTGGGATTGGATTGACACTTCCAGAGGCCACTTCCAACTACTGAATCATCACATTTCATGATTTCTGAGTTTTGTATATTATTTTGTGTTTGTGTAATACAATTCTTGAATTAGTGTTATGTGTTTTGTGTATCTTTGCTGTTATTGTTTAGTTTAGTCTTTTTAATATCTACCAGTAAGGTAGGGCTGAGGTTCTCAGACTGCATGATCACCTGCCCTTGAAGGACTGCAGAAGCTGTATCAATGTTAGTATATATTTGAAAGGCTTGAATAATATTTACATAGAATACACCATACTGGTGGGGTGCCAAGGCTTATCCTTTTAGTATTAAAATTATTTGATATTCAAACTTATTATTTGTCCTTTCCTTCATTAAAGATATGAGATACACTGCTGAAAATTGAGAATATGCTTTTGAGAATATGTTCAAAGCACAATTTGACTTATTCACACATATACAAATTCTGAAAATCAGTGTCATTCTTATTGTCAATGTTTCCTCTTCCTTGCCACCCAACTCAGCCTCACTGGTAAATATTAAAATGAATAAACTAAAATTAATGTCAAATAACACAAAGACAAGAACTGTGTCACACATACACACACGAAGTAATACAAAAATTCAGAAGTCATGAGTTGCTTGCACTGCAGTGAAAAAGAAAACAGCCAAGCAAAAAAAAAACCCTCTAAAGCTTTATCATCTAAAAAAAATCAAGGTAATTGAGAAACTGTGTCTGTAGAGTATTTGTGGTGGTGCAAACATTCATTCCTTGGACCACTTGCCAATACAGGGGTAAGTTAGGCATGTTGTGGGAAAGAATTCTCATTGTGTCCTTATCTTTTGTAAAAATGTGGTGAGTCAGAGCTTTGAGGCACTTTCTTGTCATGCCTGAAACTCTTGTGCCTGGGAAAGAACCCCTGCAGCCTGGGAAAGGGACTGGCAATCACCATCTCTGGTGGTGTTTAAAATGCAGGTAGATTAGGTGCTTGGGAACACAATTTAGTAGTAGGCAGGTACAGTTGGAGTTGATGATCTTTATCTTTAAGGCTTTTTTTCAGCCTAATGACTCTATGATTCTATGACAGAAGGAAAGATTCTATGAAAGAAGAAAACCTGAAAGATATAGTGCATCATTGGTTAAACCAGCAGTCTAGCTATTTACTGGCCAGTCTAGTCATTAATGGCCAAACCAACGCAGCAGTATGCAAGTGTATATTTTCTTGTTTCATTCTCTGTTTCAAAAGTGAGGAAGAAGCAGGCCAGTTGTTCCTTCAAGTCTCATTGTATTTCATGTTTTCTATTAGAGGAACCGCTTTCTGTCCCAGAAGAGATTTTCTTCCCAAGAGTTCAGCAATAAACAAGCCAAGAAAGACAGGCACGAAAGACTAAAAGGTTGTGGATTTTAACCACAGACCCAAGCTACAGCCATACTATCATCTAGACTTGGATCAAAATTAATTTTCTTCTTCCACTCCCACTGTTTAAAATGATGTGCACTTTCAAGAGGGGGAATAAGCTGATCTCTAGGATTCTTTGATGAGGAAGACATTGAGAAGAGTCTGTGCTCTAGAAGCAGTACTCTGCACTCACAGGAAACCTGAGCTGTGTATTTCCTATATGAAACCTCTCAGTATGGTCTACAGCTACAGTAAGAAAAGATGCAAGGAGATGGAAAGGCAATCACAGTGCTTAGCATGCTTAAAACAACTTTCAAGTGATTTTTTTTTGTCCTAAATATATAGGCATAGCTCACATTATTCACCCAATGTCATGCAGAAATTTGGTTACAGATCTAAGAACTGCAACAGGCATGAGGCAAAAGTAAAATTATGACCTTTTCTCAAAGGACAGAAATACTAGTAACTGTACACTGAGGTTGAAATTATTCCTTGTATCTCTGTAGATCAACCCACACCATTCAGTATAGTATTAAGAAGTCTGACAATGCCAGTCCTAACAGTATTACACAGCAGTTCTTCAAAACAATGGTGCAAGTTTAAGCATCACTTGGGCACAATTTTCAGTACATCCCAGTGTTTGTATTTCTTCCAGTCATTATCTTTTTCCATTATTCTATTTTCTTTATTCCCTCCTTCATCCTCAGACTGTCTTTCATTTTCCTGATCCTGTTTCGGCACCATTATTGTCACTACTTTATCAGTATTTGTCTTCTCCCAACACTTCTCATCTCAGCCATTTGCTTTGCCCTTTGTTTCATTCTTGTCCTCTGGACTGGTCTTGAAATAAGAGATGACTGCACCACAGGGAAATCTTTCATTTCAATGTTCAGCCAGTAAACAAAAATGTTGAGCTTACTCTCTGGAGTTTGGGATTTTTTTTCTCCCTGTCAAACAGAACAGAGTAAAACACTACAGCTCGCCTCAGGCAAGATTCAGAGCTTTGTCTTCTGCCAGAACAGTTCTCATAGATTCTTCTAGATAGGTCTTCTACATGCTTTGCAGTCATAATCGCAGTTTACCAGTACAGAGATGATTGCTGTGCTGCCCATGCATTGTATCATTTTATTTCTTGCCATTTCGTATTTTCCAAAACATATTTAATTATGTTTTCTTCCTTTATAAAGCACTTGACTATGTATTCAGATAAAAACAAACAGTTTTATTTTCTAACAATTTCCAACACGTATACCAAGACTGGAATTATTCAGGATTTATTTAAGGTTTTCAAAAAAGAAATCCCAGTGAGTTTATATAAGTAGAAATGGGCATTGCAGCTGACTCTTGTCATTTTTGTTCTTTCACTTGTATCCAAAGATCGCTACCTACAGAAATATAGTATTTCCTTCCATTTCTTGCTAGTGTACTTAGGAGATGAAAGAGATTTCTTGAATGTCAACTCTTTTTTCTTTTTTTTCATGACAGATTGCCTATTAAGCAGATAAAATTTCAGGAAACGTGTGAAATGACGCTCCAAGCCAAATGACAGGGTTCTGGCCTTACAGCTTTGACATCTCATAGTGTGTGTTGAGAGGTCACAATTGCAGACACTTCTCATTCTTGATTAAGTATTCCTGTTTATTATGTTTTATCATCTTATGCTTTCCATGTGAAAGAAAACTTTTTATTTTTAATTTTAGTCTGCATATGAAAGAAATATTAAGATTACCTGACCAGAAAAAAAAGAATAGAATTTATATTTGGTGAGAAATTAGGACTGACTGGCATTTAATTTTGTCTTGTAAGCTTACATTCCTGCAAAACAGAACAATTGCTTTCCACATAGCTGGTTCCTTAGAAAACCATATAAGAAGCTTATACTTGCCTCACCTGCAAGACAGCTGTTTGGCTCCTCCACTGGTTGGCTCCCAGGCAGGCAGCCAAAGAAGGTCACCTGAGAGCAACCTGCCAAGTAGAGGTGAGAAAAGCCACTCATACACAAAGGGAGCTAGATGTCATGTTGGGCAAAGAACAGAGTAGCCTTCAAGCAGTCTAGGGAATCAACTGGCTAAATATTTGAAGTTTTGAGATAACATAAATCTCAAGCAACTTACAGCCAGGAGAACTGAAATAAATTTCCAAGATCTCCAGAATTCTGAAGATTGCTAAAAACATATCTTAAGATGCATAAATACAAAGTAAGGCTTATATATCAATGATATTCAAAGAGGATAAAGGGATTATTGAGATAACTACAGATGAGTTAATCTGATTTCGTTCTCCATCAAGACCACCTGAAGTTGATATGGGATTCAATTAATGAAAATTAAAGCTAGAAACATAATTAATGGCAGTCAATACAGTTTTATAAGAACAGCTTCTGAAATAGAATTGATCCTCTTATTTGATTTAATCACATACGTGCAATAGATAACAGCTTTATTAAGGTGTTTGACTCGGTAAAATGTGATAGATGAAAAAATGAACTCTTCACAATATCCCTGGCGTACATACTAAATGTTTTAAAATCTGGCTGATCTACAAGACAGATTTCAGTGAAAAACTTCATCATCAAGGACAGATATTTCTGAAAGTATTCTTCTGGATTTGTATTACTGAACCCCACTTACAAATTAATATATCTCCAAACCTGGAAAGCAGTAACTTGAAGGAGATTCCCTAGACTTTTAGGAGACCTCATTGCTCTCTACAACTACCTGAAGGGAGGTTGTTGAGAGGAAGGAGCTGGCCTCTTCTCCCAAGTGACAGGGGACAGGACGAGGGGGAATGACCTCAAGCTCCGCCAGGGGAGATTTAGGCTAGAGATTAGGAGGAAGTTTTTTACAATAAGGGTCACTAGACATTGGAACAGGCTGCTCAGGGAGGTGGTTGATTCACCTTCCCTGGGGGTGTTTAAGTTACGAGTACACGAGGTGCTGAGGGACATGGTTTATTGTTTGATGGGAATGGTTGGACTCAATGATCCAATAGGTCTCTTCCAACCCGGTGATTCTGTGATTCTGTGATTGAAGAGGGTTAATGTGGTGGGATGCAAAAGCAGGTCTTCATGAACTCTCTTGGGGGAAAAATGGAAACAAATTTACCTGTATGTGTAAACAAAGAAGAAATCATGAGAGAAAGCCGATGCTACCATGATAAGTTGTAAAAGAAAACGTGTCAGTAGTTCTGTGCTTTGCCTGATATAAAACAAAACAGAAAATTATACTGTTTACAGAAAAGTGACAAAGAAAAGCTATGCAACTTAGGCAGTGATGTCTTAGCAATATTTGATCTAGCTATGAGTGACTAAAGACCTCCCTGATACAGCTGTAAGATTAAATCAGCTATAGTCATATTAATGATTGTGTACATTTTTTTAATAGCAAGGCTCAATACAGAAGTAATGGTGTTTTATCCATCCTCTAGTATTTTCCAGCAAATTCTAGATGTCTTTCAACAGGCTTTGTTAAAGCAAACAATAGTGCCTCTGCAAGTAAACCTCTCGTATAGGTTTTAATGTGAGGATGAGTGGGCGAAATATAAAGATTTAAATACACAGGAGATAAAATTGAAGAAGGTAGTGTTCTCAGACTTTCAAGTTCGTGGAGGTATCCAAAACGCCATTAATGGCTGAAGAGTTGTAATGAAGAACTCTGTAAAGATGGCTTTTCCACTTCAGGTGCTGGGACAGCTCATATAAACTGGTTGAAGCAGATTTGTGTGGCACAGGAAGGTAGTCAAGAGTTGTTTAGCTTGGGAGCAACCTCAAGAAACATAAACCTTATATTTCCCTTGTAAGCAGAAATATTTGGATATTTTGTTCAATTTTTTTGAGAAAGTTCCTAAACAGTTCTGGATAGACGAAGTATCAGGCACTAAATAGCTTTTAAAGTGTGTTGCAGTAAGACTGAACAGAAAAGACCAAGTGAGAGACAGAGGTTTGAATGGACATATTAACTCTTGTTGTCATTTTACAAGAGATCTGACTTAAAATGAACACAATGGTAACGACATAGATCATAATTTGTTACAAAGAAACTCCAGTTAGATTGATTGCATCTGTAAGACACTTAAAAGACAAATCTTTCTTTTCAGCAAATAACATGATTCTGCTTCTTCCTGCTATTTCAATGTTCTGTGTTTAAGAATTCTTCACAGTTCTCAGATTAATACCACCCAACCAATTGCTAATAAAACAATCTTTCTTCTTTGCCCTTTCTCCGTTGAATTTTATGCAAATTATATCCAAAGTGATAGTATTTGGATTAAGATTCCCCATAGATGGACAGGTAATTCATTTTCTCCGTGGCAGGTAATGCCACCCTCACACGGATGCTGGAACACTGGTTCAATATGCTTGATAGTCAGTAATAATGACATCCGTTAGCCTGATTTTCTCTAAGTGCTGTTCAAGGATTTTGTTATTTTACAGAGCTTACCCATCTGATCTTTGCTAATGATCTTTCTTCTGGAAAATGCAATGTCACTACAGCGGTGTTGAATACATCAGGTAGACTCTTATAAAAGAAGTCTTGCTTTCCATAGCATCTATGGGGTGGTGTGAGTTAATCAACAGATTTCCAAAAGCCTCACACAGACAAATGTATAGCATGGCATCTCCTTGGAATATGCAGGGAAGCATTTACCATTAATTCACTGGGTGTCAGTCCAAACTGCCACCTGCAGCCTATAAAATATTATCCCTACAACCACAAAGGATCACTTGATGGCTTATTACCCTAGAGTCAAAACAAAAAAAAAAAGTGGTTTTAATACTGTTTGTCCTGTGATTTTCTTCACAGATGAAAAAAAAATCCTTTTTGAATACTCTTAGAGATACCCAGACTTCCTCAAAAATGGGGAAGGACAATACCTGAATGCACAAAAGCACTACATGACTGGTCAGTAGTGGAATTTCTGACATGGGGGAAGTGAAATATCTGTCATTTTTAGAAGACAAATACTGCATATGACCCTTTCCTTGGGATACAAAGGTCATCCTTGCATATAAACTGCAAGAACTCTGGGACTGAATTAACCAGGATAAACAATTAACTTACTCTGTCTTCAGCCCTTTCTTTGTGTCAGTGCAATCTAGTACCAGTAATTTTCCCAAGTGGTCTTCCCACAGCATAGTTCTGCATTCTCCAGATGTGGGCAAAGCCAGGGAAAAGAGCTTCTTTGTGCCTCCCCCATTTTTAGCGTATTCCATAGGAAATGAATAATTACTGGTTTGAAATTTTGATTAATATTGCTTTTAGAAGTCCCAGTCATAGCTAAGGGCCTGAAGGATCACAGTAAATATCTATCACTTTACTCAAAGACTTGACAATGCCAATAGGTGTTAGTGGAATACAGCAGAAGAGAAGTGAATAACTTGCCTAGACAATTCAGCAGGTCAAAATAAATTACAGAACTCTCTTGTCCTCCAAACCATTGCATATCCATCAAGCAGAGTGTTTAATGTTCAGGTTTGCAATTTTCTGTAGAAACAACTGACTAAAATAAAAATGGGGAAAGTCTTCTAAGCACAAATGATCTTTCTCTCCTTTAATGAAGAAATAACACGGGTGGGTAGGAAACACTCAAAAGATACTGTTGATGTCTTTTGGAGATAATATGGAAATCTAAATACTTTTGATTGTTTCACATAATACTGTTTGTTGGCTGTTTACCTTATGTTACTCTGATGGTAAAGCAGTTGGTCCTATCAGCTGTCAGAGTTTTCAGAAAGTAAGATGCAAGTTTTCTGTACTGTGTTTCATACATAGGACTCAGCTGCTCACCATTGTTTTTCTCTTCTACTTCTCTCTTTTCTTTCTGTCCTTGATCTCATAAAATGCAAGAAAAAAGCCAGCAAAAAAGGCATTAAGCTTTATGTCTGAATCAAGGTAATCTTGTTAGTAGCCCTGGAAACAGTATTTTCATCATTATCTGATTCTGTCTTGTCCTTTGCTTTTTTAAATCAAATTTCTTAACCAGCTTTTAAAATCAGGCAATACAGTAATTAAAAGCAGACAGCTGGAGAACTTACAGGTAAGGTGAAGAAGCACATGTCAATGCAAAGCCAGTGGCTTGGAGGTTTGTCTCAGATCTGCTACTGAACCATGACAGTCAATAATAACATTTTTTTTTTTAATTTTCAGTGCCTGTAGTTCAGTGTCCAAATCCTTAGTTAGAAAACTTGGGCGAATGCCATCCAGAGGTCAAGGACATTTGTCTGTGTACTATATGATGTTCTACTAGTGTTACAGAGTATGAAACATTTCACATATTCACTTCAGCATCTGAAAAAGAAAGCATCCATCAAAACTTGCAGGAAGAACATGTTTCTCAGGTAATCTTCATTATGTGCTGCATGTACTGAGAAGAATGTATTACCAGCATATTGCTCAAGACCACATGGATATTAATAGTTTAGATATGAATAGAATGTAGGCATTTATAAAGCATTTATAGAAAGTGAATAATTTTGAAAAAAAATATTTTAAAAAAAACACCAAGAATTTTCCACTAGCTTAGCCGTTATGAGTGTTTAAATCCTAAAATAACCATACATAGGGAAATTTAACTTTGTTTTCCAACGCATTCCTGTGATTCAGGAATATAAGATCTTACATATTGCACTTATTAAAAATGTGATCATGACTAGAAAACTAAAGGAAATGTAGGACAATGTCTCACCATTTGTGAGAGATGTAAAAGGATATTATGGACATTTTTGGAGGTACTGAATAATAATGCAACATAAGACCTCATAGCTCCGCTTTCATTCTGAGAAGAGAAATGAGACACCTCTCTTTTGGGAAGAAAAACAGTAGTTCATATCAAAGCTTTAATATGCTACACAACTTTAAACAAAAGAACCTCTTCACAGAAATTAAGTCTGGAATACACAAAGGAAAAGAAGCAGTGGAATATAAAAAGGAAAAAAAAATAGTGATTATCCTAAAATGTGGTGTATTTTTACATTTTTATAGCTAAAGAATTTCCAGCATAGAAAGGCAGCAGATCTTGTTATACTGAGCATTACAGACACATATAGACATATTCAAGATAGAAGTACTCACACTCCAAAAGCATTAATAAAGAAAGAAATGGTCAGATAAAAATTTCTTAATTTTTTCTTCACATTTTCTTAAGTTGGTTTTCACCCACAAGGACAGCAATTTGTGAACTCAGCTCTAAAGAGTGTAAAGAAGGAGTTTATAAGGTTTTGCCATGTAGGGTGGTGCACAGCTTAATGTAGTAATGTTGGCCCCAGAGTAAGTTCCCCTCTTGTTCACACAGAGATGGGCAAATTTGCCTCTCCTTCAAAGTGAAATGGACCACACCTCTCATTAACATCACATTTGATCACACACAGCAGGAGTCATCCAACTTACAAGAAAAATTCAGATTATGAAAATATGCTCATTAATATTAATATTAAAACTGTCTTCATGAAAAATTATGGTATAATATTTATCTTCTTTTAAAATTCCTAGCCAGTAAAAATTATTGGCTAGGAATACTTATGATGACTTTTCACACCATGGAGCATCAAATCAGACCCATTGTCTCAGAGACCCTGATAAACCTCTTAATGTGTTCTTCTCCCTGCTACCATATTGATTTCCTCACAGTAACTCAAGGAAGGCATTATGTCATCTCCTTTTTTAATTCCAAGCTCAAGACAATACGTGGCATTATGAACACTGAGGAACCTGGAGCTAACTTGCACCCAAGATTTGTATAACCACTATGAATAGAAGTGTAGATATTTGCAGATTCACCAGAGGCCTTTGGTAAGCCATAGATCCAAGTAATGAAAGAATAAACAACCAGAAACCGTATTTATGAGCCCATTAAAGGAACCATCTCAGGAAACTGCAGTTAAAGTCTGTTTATCTTTGCTCCTGTATGCTGCTTCCAGAAGAATAGCTTTAATGAGCTATAAAAAGGAAAACAAGTTCTTTCCAAACAATTCTCACAATTTAAATAATAATTAACAAATAAATCTAGTAACAATGAAAGAAAATAGCTAGTAAGAGATGGAGCTCCAGTCAGGACAGGATGACATGTGCCTATCTTTGTACAAGAGAGCGTAAGTTAACACTCAGCACAGACAAGAATGCATCCATTGATGCCCTAAAAGTTACACCACAGCCATGTCAGGGATTCAAAAGAGGCACAGATGAGACTGAGTGTAGCAACCTGTTCCTGATGTGGTTAAATGAACCATGTATACAGCACAGTGATCCTAAGCTCTTTTCTCTACATGAGTGCACCTCAGTCTTTGTTCCAGCTCCTTCCCAGATGTCTGAACTCTTCCCAAGACATCCTAAAGATTTTCCCTAATTTTGCACTTTTCAGGCAGAAACTTTGAGACTGGACTGTAAACTGCCCACAAATACCCTGTGCCTTGAACAGAGAATGAGCCATTTATGAAGAAATCCAGGTCTTTCAAGACAGAACAGGTCTCTTAAATATGCCTTTTTCTTTGTGTGAGCCACAAAATAATCATTTAGGAACAAAGTATCTCTATAAAGAACAATGGCATTAATGTTTAAATTGTTATTCTAGCTTTTAGTAGTTTGCTGCATTGCTGTGCTCTTGCTTTGTAGCTGAAGAATGTAAAAGTGGCCATAACAGGACATGCAGAAGTCCATCTAGCCTAGTATTTTCTCTATCATAGTAGTAAAAAACAGATAGCTAGGAAAAAAACAGTAATAAAATCAAGTGGGGGCACGTACAGTTTTATTTCACTGACATACTCTTCCGGCCTCTATCATTTTGTGGATCAAACTTAGTACTTAATAGCCCTTGAATGGATTTTTCTCCCACAAATTTGTCTAATTGCTCTTTGAGTGAATGTAAACTTCTGACATCCACAATATCTTGTGACAGTAAATTCCACAATTTGGCTATGCATGTGTGTTCTTAACTCAACTCTTGATAATTTCATTTGATATCATCTTGTATCAGAGAGAAACAATAAATAGTAACTAGATAGTCACCTTATGGAAGTTAGAGAATTTAACATTTGAAGTCATCTTAGTCTGAGCATTAATATTTCTAGGCTGGGACAGTTTTCATCCAGTGCATAGAAATAGACATTGCCCTTTGCAAAATGTGGTCTTATCAATACCAAAGCTATTTATTGTCCTTATCTGATACGTAATAGAAGTAGAATTAGCAAAAATGGCATACAACACAAGGGATCAAATTTATTTCTCAGACCTCAAGTGTAGCTGAATCCACTGGATAGAGCAGAATGTTGCACGGGAAACTCAGCCCATGGGTTATATTTCAGATATTCTCTCTTCAGCAATTCCTTAGGCATTCCCTGACATAACATGCTGTTTTGAGATCATCACACTCATCACTGTCAATATGTTCATCTGTTTGTGGATCTGGACCTTAATCTACTTCAATCTGTGTGTAAATATTACTGTGTACTTGCCGACCTCTTCCAGTATCTAAATATTTGCAATAATATGACCACAAGTTTTTCTCCAATTCCACTCCTACACAAAATGGTGCCAATCAACCTTTTACTCCAAAAATACTCAGAGAAGAATTCTGATCTTTTTGTCTTCCCTGAAGCAGCAGTATCAAAATCACAGATGAAACATTAACAAGTACATCTGTGGCTTATGTTAGGGGGAAGAGAACATATAATGTAATAGTCTTGGGAGGAACATAAAATAAATGTCCATGTTAACATTAAAGCAGATTAAATAGGCCACAGTACGCTAAATTGCCTTGTTTGGCTTTGTACACTCCTCCGGTGCTGCTGAGCTGAAATCCACATGGGAGAAATCAGTTTTCCAGGGAAAATATCATAACACTGAAAGTTCTTTTTTTTCAGTCTTGTTGGAACTGAGACTCTGTAGTACTCAGGACACTGATTTTGGTACCTGAATTATGTGGGTATTCTTCAAGCGAGGTGTTTTTCTCTTTACGCTAATGAACTTTCATATTTAAATGCATGCAGCTTGAGAAGAACTCCATAAGCTGCTACTTATGCTGAATATTATGCCACCAGGGAACCATCTAATGCAAAGTTCATTTACAAATAAACTTTCAAAGGCAAGGCATTTACATCATGTCATCAGATATATGGGTAATGAAAAAAATGTTTATTATCACCTAGATAATAATGTTCATTTGGGGCTGTGTCACCCCGTTGCTTCTATGCACATTGTCTTGAGTTTTTAGTTTGACTGTTGGTCTCAGATATTAAGAAGCAGATTTATGTCCATAGCTGTTATTTTAGCTCTCCATTCCCAGTAGGAATAAGAAGCAGCTAAGTGCCTAACCCTTAAAGGAGTTATATACCAACACACTTTTGTAGACCTCAATTTGAATTCTAGAAAGTTAAAAAAAAGAGGCAATCCATGTATTCAGTACAATTGCTAACATAATGTGCTTCCCCACTGAAAGAACTGAGGTGCGTTAGGAAACTAGCAATTTTGCTGTACAATACATAGTGCACCATTCCTGAAGAGTGGAAAACACAGTTCTTTTTGCTTCCAATAGTGACACAATGAACGTCAAGCAATCTTGAATAGAGAGTCTGAAGGAATTACACAAGGTTCAGCTTGCTTCATTCATTCTCTTTAGATAACCCAAATATACTGCATGCTGCTGAAATTTTACAATACAGTTACAATTAAAATTATAATTGTTTTAAATAACAATTATAATTTAATTTATAATTATAAATTAAAACTTTATCTTATAAAATGGAGGAATTCAAGACTGTTGTTCTGCTTTATTTCAAATGGGCTCTGCATAAATGAGCAGAATTCAAGGAATTGTTAAATGCATTTTGTTTATTCANTCAGGAACTGGAATTAAATCAACTATATTTGTAAGCTACTATAGCAATCACTGGTGATGCTTTTGGCCCAAGCCTGATTAGTGCCCACCTGAGAAACTTCTGGGAAGTGTTCAGGAATTAGTACACACCAGGGATCATTCTCAATAGGCAATTTGTCTGTAGGCACCTGGTAATGGAAGCTGAGAGATTTTAATATTTTGTACTCAAGTCAGTTCAAGCCAATTGCCCTTATCACCAGAAAACAATCCTAAGCATATTTAATGTTCTAGTAAATAAGCAGCCACAGAGTCCAGGTATCTGTGACAAATTATCATGCTGCAGAAAATTTTGGACATAGGATACACTTGGATCCTATGACCAGAAGACCATTGTTCACATAGCCAAAGCATTGAGACTACCCTCTAATTAATGAATAGAGTACCCTTAACCTGATTCCTTTCAACTTTCAAAGAATCCCAGTTTAAGGAGAAAATAGCCTGTTAGGCAGAGTATATACTAACTATAATATGGTGTGTACATTTAAGTTATTTAGAGAATGCTCTCCCTGTGGTCAAGCATGTAAGACCTCTCAAGTTTTGCATGGAGTATGTCAGCTTCATGAGACTTTTCTATCTATTCGGTTTCAATGAACACATTTCAGTGTCAAATAGTTCTTAGAGTATTTGGATTTCCTCTTTAAATCCCAGGCTTTTGAAGCCCTTGATTTCATGAAAATCTTCAACTTCAGTGTTGATAATGGATTTTTTTCTAAATCTTGTTATTTCAGTGGAAGAATAATGAAACTGTAAACTTTGCAGTCTTCAAAGCTCTTATGAAACAGCAGGCATCTATATGCTATCTAATCATGATTTTCACTCACATTCAAGGCTGGAGGTGGGAGAGGAAATGTGATGTTATTCATGAATGTCCAGGCTGCATAGCAGTGCATCCTAATCCTAGGCACAAGAAGTGGCTGAGTTTACGTGCTGGTATTAATTTATGTGTTGGTATTAGTTTCTATGCTACCATTGTAGAATAGATCAGAGCAGAACTGCTAACCTCCCTGGAAAATGGTTTCCTTTGATCCCTCACACTTCTTCCTGATTAAAAAATATTTTTGATTTTTTCATAACCACATGAAAAGAAACTCAAAAACATTTTTTCAGAAAGACTGATTTTTACAGCAGATCCCCAAAGAAGACTCTCTCTGCTTTCATGCCACACTAGTCATTCCTTAATTCCCTAGGTTAGCATGTGAAGAAAACTGTTGACAAACAGCTAACAGAACAAAGACAAAACTGCTATTGTGTAAACAGATTATTTGGTGCAGCACCATTCCTTAAACAAGTCCCTTTGCACATTCCAGATTACTCTTGATAAAATGCTTCTTCCCTTTGCTGCTATGCTACCATTAAAGGACAGGCCACATAATAAGCATGAAAGTTAAGTCATTATATGCTTGATTAGGGAATAATCTTTTCCTGAGCTGCACTACAAAGTCATTTAGTTTATATTACAGCTTATTACAACATTCTATAGGAACTAATTCACTGTGTACACTGTATCTGTAATGTGGGCTCACCAGCTAAAAAAATAATAGCAGCCTCATGTCTGAGATACAACAGTTGTCTCACATAATGAGTTATTTATAAGCATATAGCTTTTTTTCTTACATTTTGTTACTGGCAGCAGCACCTGCACCCTGCTGGCTGGTTTACCCCCTCCACCTCACT
>WAAB01005596.1:3108-30891 GCA_013389865.1 Piaya cayana
GAGACTGAGCTGTGGCAGCTGCCCGGAGTTGGCCAGAGGGATATTCATTCTTACAGAGTCATGCTCGGGAATGAAAGCTGGAGTAGTAGAAGAAGTGGAAGGGAGTGTGACAGTGGTGTGTTTGACTTATGTGGTCACTCTTGCTCAGAGACTGGCTGAGCGTGTGCTTGCAGGGGTTATGGTGAATTATTGCTTTTGCTCTTCTTATTTGGGGGCATTTTTCCTTTTTCTTCCACTTATTAAACTGTCTTTGCTTCATCCCACAAGTTTTCTTCCTGTTGCTTTTTATATTCTCTCTTGCATTCTGTGGAGGGGAGTGCAGGGTGAGCAAGCAGTTCTGTGGGTGCTTGGCTGCTGACCTGGAATCAAACCACCACAGCTTTTACTACACGTCAACCAGAAAAGACAGAGAGAAGTGAATGACAGCTGGATTGATTTATTTAGTTTTTAATTTCTGTCATACTGTATTCATCAACTGTATCTTTCTTAACTGGAATACCAGTGGAATCTTTGGTGGTGATTTGCTTCACAGTTTGACGTCGGTATCCCTTTGATGACCAAGTGCTGCAATCGCCACGACAGATGCTATGATACTTGCGGCAATGAAAAAAATGATTGTGATGAGGAGTTTCAGTCCTGCCTCTCCAAGATTTGCAGAGATGTACAGAAAACACTTGAAATCTCAGAGAGTGTTCAAGGTAAGTGTGAAAAGCCCTTTCATTTTTTCAACTTAAACCAAGCTTATTTGGCAAACAGTCTTTGGGTGGTGCAGTAAGGCTACATTTTCAGAAACTTACGCTGTTCCTTAAAGATGCCTTGTTCTGTCCCTCTGTGGTGCAGGTAAGACACTTGTACAGGAGAGCAATGACGTAGCATAGAAAATGATCAGTGTTAAAACTAACATTGAGGGGAAAAATTAAGGCTTCTCATGTGGAAGTCTTGAGTATGGGATACAGCTTGATCAAAATGCATGTATACTTCTTGCATTTAATGTAGCATAGCTGAATATTTACTGTTCTGCTGAGTGAGTTCTAAATGTCTGCTATGTGTGACTGGTTGTAAACTGTAAGAAACTACCGTATTGTTTCCTTTTATGAAGTAGGATATTAGAATAAAACATTCTTATAGTGGAAGTAGTTAATGCTATCTCTTAGTGAATGGATTTTAGGTTTTTCAGTAACAGGACATACACTCCTTAGGGTTGCTGGTCTGCATCTAATCAGTACAAGGTATAACCACACTTTTTAACTTAGAACATGTCACTTTTACAGTACATAGTCCCACTGAGAGCAGACAGTTTTTAGAATAAGCCTGTGTTTGAGCCTCTCAAATTCATTTAACTGCAGTGAAGTCCTTACATTAGTGTTTAGTGTTGGCACTGGTGAATGTTTGCTCAATTCTATTGAGTTGCTGTTAAAGTTGCCAGCCACTGCATAGATCGGGATGCAAAAAGTAAGGCCTCTTTCATCTTTCCAAGACTAACTGATGTTTCTAACAATGAAAACAATCTTCATGGAATGAATTTTCTTGTGCCTTTTGGTAGGCACATGAAAAGTTTTTCATTCACAACTTAAATGATTCTGCACTGGCTCTGCCTTAAATTTGACAGTTTATTTGCTATGCCCAGAGAAGATTACTTGTTTCTTAAAATTGTTTTCAGTCTGCCAGAGTAATTTTTGTTAGTTTCATATGCCATTCAAAGTGTACTTTTAACTGAACTCCCCTTTGCTTGCAGCTTGTGAATCAACAGTGCAGCTGTTGTTTGATGCAGTTATACATTTAGGATGTAAACCATACCTGGATAGCCAGAGAGCTGCATGTATGTGTCAATATGAAGATAAGACAGATCTCTGAAAGAAGATACTGAGATCTGATGGTGTAGAATAAAGTCTAAGACTCAGCTGGAACGAAGCAAGTGTTTGGATTCAAAGCTTTACACTTTTCAGACTACGATATGTTAAACACTGACATGAATATACTGATTTGAAAGTCACTATGATATTCTTCCTAATGTGAAAAAGAAACAAGTCTTCCTTCTCTTCCCCTTTACACCAAAGGCTTGGAAACTGAGATCAGTTTCCTTTGGTGTATGTCCTCTCAGGGTATGCTATTGTAAAACACTAATGCCACTTTAAAGTTTTGAAGGAAACTCCATAATGGAGAAATTGGAGGCAAAGAAGAGTTGTATTGAATTCTCAGATGATTTTCAGTATAGGTCAAATTTCAGGTTTACTAGCAGTTGATGCACCGGATAGATCCAACAGGAAAGAGTATTCTGTGTGTGTTAAAATGGCATCTCAAATAACCTGTCCTTGAAAGTTTTTGGTGCAATTACCTTCAGTCTCTCTGATGTATGCTGTCCTGTGGGTATGGCTTTTTTTTTTAATTAAAAAAAAAAAAAACCCAAACCCTTAGCAAAGGTATGGAGCTGCACTACATATTTATACCCAATTCTATATCAACCGTACCTGCAACACTTCAGATCAAATATGTTGATCCATTCTAGGTTTGACCACTAAAATGAACAGTTTGCAACCTAAGGATGTACTTTGGATTTGACAAAATGGTGGAATGTACTTGCTATATTATTTTAAAAATTGATCAAATGTTTATTTTTCAAATAAAACATTTTGTGTTATGTATTATATGCACAGAAAAGGATATATTGTTCAAATAAGTTGATTTATATTTGTCTCGTGGCACAGCTTGGTTACTGTATTCATCTTGGCTTTCATTTAGTCCATTGTGATGAAAATAAAAGGAAGTTCCACAGATGGGGTTAGTATGCCCAATGAACCTTTTTATTTAAAATACCCTCTGTGAGGCTCACAGATATTTGAGCGTGTACTTATGTTATCTCTTCATTCTCTGACTTCTCTAGCTGATATCATCTGATGTCTGAATTATTTGAGGTTTGTTCTCCATACTGATCTTTCATTGCTTATCTCCGGTTGTCAGATTTTAACTAACTTTTGCATCGGTTCCTCTGTCAAAGATCTTGATTTGCATTCCTGGTGCCCTGATTCTGCCTTGGAATCCACAGGAGGAGAAGACTAAAATTTAAATGTTGGTTCTGTGAACGGGGAGTGGAAACCTAAGATTTACCAGACTCACGGGCTAACTATAATGTGATTTCTCCTCTGGAAGTACTTTTATGTGTTTTTTTCTTTACCAGTTATTTGTGGTATTTTGTTTTGTTTTTCACTAGAGCTACTGTACATTACACTGTATTCAAGTGCCTCAGAGAATAAAGCTCCTGCTAAAGTTCTTTGGCCATGCTTTGTACTTAATTTTCATATTTGTGGAATTGCAGTAGCACTGCAGGACAAGTTTTACTGCAGAGTTTTACAGAACTGTGTTTGAAGAATTGATGGCTCCTCTAAATTTGGTAAAATTAATGTTCTGTCATAGAATTGAAACAACTCCTAATTACTCTGAATTCCATGATTAGAACCCTAGAAGGCTTTCAGCACCAAAGCAGGAAATGGTAGTGGCATTGCTTGTTTAAAATAAAAATCATACCACATTCAACTAGATGACTGTTGAGTTGCATACATACAAAGTTCAACTAGATTCTTAAATGAGCACAGAAAAATTTCACTGTTAGACAGGGCTGTGTTTACTTGTAATACAATGAAAGCCCTCCAGAGTTTCCTTCAAGCCATTTATAACAGTACAAAAAGCTTTAATGCCACTAGGTAGCACAAGTGACACGCTGATAGTTCTGCTTGCAAACAAGAGGAAGCATTTGATTTCTTCTAAGTAGTCTTTACTTTGCGTAAGTTTTTCCTGTGGCAGAAATCTTTGATTTCAGATACCTGCAAACTACATAAATTACATGTTGAAAGCCACAGCCCCAAAATGAGGGCTAGCTATCACCCCCAAGAATAATTGTAGCATTTAACAACTTAGATTTTTTTAATACATGTAAAAATATATACTACTCAATATAGCAGCTTTTGGCATTTGACTGCTTTAAGACTCTTTAGGTATTGCAGTGAAATTGGTTTTTACAGGTTGCACTTCTAACACTCCCGCAGGCTATTTTGCTTTTCAGGGTGACTGGAAGAACAACAGTGTGTCAACAATCAAACATCTTTGTTTGAACTGCAGTTCTGACATACAAATACCCACTTATGGTGAAGCTACTGCAACAGCATGAAAGTATTTCAAAACATGTACATGCTTGTATAACAAAAACTTTCATAGATTAAAATAATCTGGAAATACACACTTATCAAACACTACCTTAGCCTTCAGAGATGCGAACAAGTTACTGGTGACTCATTTGAACACAGCAGCTGTGTAAATATGCTCTTAGCCTCCAGCAAAACAAAGAGAGAAAGATGTTTGATTGTCTCACTAGGATCTAAGCTAACTGTTGGACCTTATTGCTCTCTACAACTACCTGAGAGGAGGTTGTGGAGATGAGGGTGCTGGCCTCTTCTCCCAAGTGACAGGAAATGGGACAAGGGGAAATGGCTTCAAGCTCTCCCAAGGGAGGTTCAGGCTTTACATCAGGAAAATAAAATTCACAGGAACAGTCATTGGGCACTGGCAGAAGCTGGGAGGTGGTTTGAGGCCCCTTCCCTGGAGGTGTTTAAAGGACAGGTCGACAAGGTGCTGAGTGGCATGGTTTAATGATTGATAGGAATGGTTGGACTCGATGATCCTGTGGGTCCTTTCCAATCTTGTGATTCTGTGATTGGAAAGGTGGTAGATTCCCCATCCCTGGCAATATTCAAGGTCAGACTGGACAAGGCTCTGAGAAACCTGATCTAACTGAAGATGTCCCTGCTCACTGCAGGGTGGGTAGGTTAGATGTCCTTCATAGTCCCTTCCAACCCAAACCATTCTGTAATTCTATGATAGCAGCACTTGTTAAGGTAGCCTGGCACACTCTTTAATACCTTGGTGCCCTTCCTCATTTGGAAATGACAGCCTTCCTTGCCCATAGCAGCGCTCCTCCCGGGGAGAGGCGTGGAGAGAGGCGGGGATGCTTGGATGGAGCCGAGGAGGCGGGACAACGCCGGGGAAGACGAGGCTTGGAGCTGGGCAGCTTTTGCACTTCGTTATGTCGGGCTCGGAGAGGCGGGCAGGTAGCCGGGGGAGCGGGGGGAGAGGGTGGCTGGTGCGGGGTGGGATGGGGTTTTTTTCGGCTACCACGGTGAGGATCGCCCCTTCCGAGAAATAAAAGGAGAGGGGGGGAAGGAGGAGGAGGAGGAGGGAGGCGGAAGCGGATTCGAGAAGGGCGAAATGGGGGAAGGAGCGTGCGTAGCGCGTCCGGGCGGCTGCGAGAGGGTAAGGGGGGCCTGGGAAACGTTGAGGCGGAGGGGGTCGGCAGCACAGGATGAAAAGAGCTGGAGTCGCTGAAAAAGAGGGGGAAACGCCGAGGATAGTGCGTTTGGGGTGGGTAACAGGACANGTGTCTTTATCTGTCCATGTCTGTGTGTCTGTGTCTATCTCTGCATATCTGTGTACGTGTCTCTGTCTGTGTCTCTGTATCTGTCTTGTGTTTCTGTTTCTGTTTCTGTGTCTGCCAGTGTGTCTGTATCTGTATTGTGTGTCTGTATCTGTGTCTGACTGTCTTAGGCTCACTTATGTGGGGAAGGGGGTGAGTGTGTTTGTGCATGTTTGTCTGTCTGTTTCATAGAATCACAGAATCATAGAAGAGTTTGGGTTGGAAGGGACCTTAAAGCCTGTCCCATTCCAGCCCCCATGATATGGGCAGGGACACCTCCCACTAGATCAAGCTGCCCAAGGTCCCATCCAACCTGGCCTTGAACGCCTCCGGGATGGGGCAGCCACAGCTTTCCTGGACAACCTGTTCCCGTGTCTCACCACTCTCATAGTGAATAATTTCCTCCTTATGTCGTGTCTAAATCTGCTCCTCCAATTTATATCCACTGCCCCTAGTCCTATCACTACAAGCCTTTGTAAACAGTCTCTCCACAGCTTTCTTGTAACCCCTTCAGGTACTGGAATGTCACTATAAGGTCTCCTCAGAGCCTTCTCTAGACTGAACCTCAACTCTCTCAGCTCGTCTTCATATGGGAGGTGGTCAAGCCCTCTGATAGTCTTTGTAGCCCTCCTCTGGACACGTACCAACAGCTTCATATCCTTCATACTAAGGATTTCAGAACTGGATGCAACACTCCAGATGAGGTCTCACAAGAGAGGAATAGAGAGGCAGAATCACTTCCCTTGACCTGCTGGCCACACTTCTTTTGATGCTGCCCAGGATACAGTTGGCCTTCTGGGCTGCGAGCACACATGCCAGCTCATATCAAGCTTCTCATCACTCAGCACCACCAAGTCCTTCCCTGCAGGGAAGGATCAATCACATCATCCTATATTGAAACTGGGGATTGCCCTGACCCAGGTGTAGGACCTTGCACTTGGCCTTGTTGAACCTCATGAGGTTCTCACAGGCCCACTGCTCCAGCCTGTCCATGGCTGCCCATCTATATGATATCCTGTCCTTCTGATGTGGCAGCTGCACCACTCAGCTTGGTGTTATCTGCGAACTTGCTGAGGGTGCACTGAATCTCACTGTCTATATCATTGATTCTCTACAACTACCTGAAAGGAGGTTGTAGAGAGGAGGGTGCTGGCCTCTTCTTCCAAGTGACAGGGGACAGGACAAGAGGGAATGGCCTCAAGCTCTGCCAGGGGAGGTTCAGGCTGGACATTAGGAAGAATTTTTTCACAGAAAAGGTCATTGGGCACTGGAACAGGCTACCTAGGGAGGTGGTTGATTCACCTTCCCTGGAGGTGTTTAAGGCACGGGTAGATGAGGTCCTGAGGGACATGGTTTAGTGTTTGATAGGAATGGTTGGACTCGATGATCTGATGGGTCTCTTCCAACATGGTTATTCTATGATTCTGTGATTTTATGATGAAGATATTAAAACAGCACTGGTCCCCTTACAGGCCAGTTTGTTTGGTTCCCAAAGATGCTGCTAGGGTCGCTTTTGTGGGACAGGGATGTGTAGTTGTCTATCTGTCTGCGTTTGGTTCCCGAAGATGCTTATGTATGCAGCGAACAGGTGTATGTCTGTCTTTGTGTCTCTATCTCAAGCTCACTTATGTGGGGAAAAGTGTGTGTGTGCATGTTTGTCTGTGTTTGGTTCCTGAAGATGCTGTTCAGCTCATGTATGTGGGCAAGGGTGGGTGTGAGTGTGTGTGTGTGCCATTCAGCTACTGGTATTTCATAAGCACCACGTGCTTTGGTCCAAATGCCAGACCTACTGAGGTTAAAAAGTATGCAGGGAAACATGAAGTCAGGTCCCAGTGTAATCCAGTGCATACCTGATCTTTGATTCATAGAATCACCAGGTTGGAAGAGACCCACCGGATCATCGAGTCCAACCATTCCTATCAAACACTAAACCATGCCCCCCAGGACCCCCTCAACCTGTGCCTTAAACACTTCCAGGGAAGGTGAATCAACCACCTCCCTGGGTAGCCTGTTCAGTGCTCAATGACCCTTTCTGTGAAAAACTTTTTCCTAATGTCTAGCCTAAATCTCCCCTGGCGGAACTTGAGGCCTTTTCCTCTTTTCCTGTCCCCTGTCACTTGGGAGAAGAGGCCAGCTCCCTCCTCTCTACAACCTCCTTTCAGGTACTTGTAGAGAGCATATATAGAGTTACAGATTCCTTCAAAACAGAAGTGATTGTGCTGCTATACTAGGCACTGGTGAAGCCACTCCTTGAACAATGTGTTCACTTTTGGGCCCCTCAGTACAGGAAAGACATTAGGTTGATGAAGCATGTCTGGAGAAGGGCAATGAAGCTGCTGAAGGGTCTGGAGCACAAGTGTTACAAAGAGTAGCTGAGAGAATTGTGGCCGCTTAGTGTGGAGGCTGAGGGGAGACCTTATCATTCTCTACAGCTACCTGAAAGGAGCCTGTAATAAGGTGGGTTTTGGTCTCTTCTCCCAAGTAAGAAGTGGTAGGACAAGAGAAAATGGTCTCAAGTTGGGCTAGGGGAGGTTTAAATTGGCTATTAGAAAGAAGTTCTTTAACGAAAGAGTGGTCAAGCATTGGAGTGGGCTGCCCAGGGAAGTGGTGGAATCACCATCCCTGGAGGTGTTAAAAAATCGTGGATGTGGCACTTTGCGACATGGTTTAGTAGGCATAGTGATGTTGGGCTGACCACTGGACTTGATGATCTTAGAAGCTTTTTCCAACCTTAATGATTGTATGGTTATATGATCTTCATGAGATTTAAGACAAGTAGGTAGTCCCATTGAGAGCAATCGGTTTTTAGAGCAAGCCTGTGTAGGACAACCTGAAAGCTTCTTATAAATCATCATAACTTAAGTAGTATTTACTTGAATGAAGCTGCAACTTGGTAGTGCCAATAAAAAGCTAAAAACTGCTGACTAAACAGGATTAAAAGAACAGGAAAAACATCTTCCCCTAGTTTCCTTTGGCCTAGGAATTCTGGTCTTCCTGTGTCTATGTGACACCATTTTCCTCACAAAAGTTTGATGAATTTAACATTTTTATGGTCTGTTATTTTTTGGGAGGTGGATTACTCCCTTAAGGTGAGGCACAAGCATCAGCCAGCTCTTAGGTACACAAGCGAAAATGCAGTGTAAACTGAATGCACTCTTAAAGATCTCTGGTTTTATTTTATCAAGAGAGCCACAGGCACAGGTATTGCTGTTGTGTGCTATCCACACTCATTTTTCAGCAATTTTGTCATTAGTCTGACATATATGTTGTGTTTCAAGCAAACTGAAATAGCTTTTTCTTTCTGCTTTCAAGTGACTAGTGATAATTTTAAGACCCAACACCTGAAACCATGATTAATATTTGACAGTGGGAAGTTTACATGTAAATAATAATGTTACTGTGAGCCACCCCCTCCTGTGCTCTATAGTGTTGAACACAAAAGCTTTTTAAGCCAATTTGAGATTTCTGCAAGTTTATTGTAGTGTCTTTATGAACTTGCCTCCTCTATCACTGCATAGCTGTGTTAGGTCATTTTGCAAAAGGCTTTAATCAGATGTGAAAAACAGAAGTGAAAAGGTAGTATCATATATACAAAAAAGTTTGTAAAATACATGTGTATGTGACCCATCTTTTCTTCTAATGGCAGGCCGTGTCCAGTTGGATAGCAGACCTACATTAACCACCACAGGTACAGTATAGTACGTATTTTCATCATGTAGTAGCTAGTCTCCACTGGTCAGAGCTGTGATTGTATAGCCCACTGAGATGTTTAAGCTAAAGGAGCAAATATTTCTGCCTTACCACTTGAACATTCTGCATGCTCCCAAGACATGCATGTTCTCTCTTGTTCCCACAGTGTTACCTTTATGTGTGTTCTGTTACTGGTGATATTTATGTCTACATAGCTAATTAAAAGAAAATGTATAAATCTTGCATCTTCTCAGTTGTCATTACCTGTACATACTGTTACACTACCTGCTGTGACTCATATGCTTCATCCAGCCTTAAAGAGAATGCTCAGCTTTGCATTAGCAGCATTACTGAAATAAAAGAAAGACCACTGTATTTTTAGGTTGTGTAAAATCGTAACTGTGGAGTTAAGAGACTCTGTTTAAATAAGTAGAACCAACTAGTTAGTTATATAAAATCATATGTCAATATAGATACAGATATACAGACAGATATAAAAAAATGCATGTCTTGGCTATCTAAAATTCAGACTGTTAAGTTCAAAAATGTAAGAAGAGCCTCCAAAACCTGTGGGAGCAGACAAATACTAATGAAGCTGTTTGACCGCATGCCTGCTACCTGATGTGAGAATGAGCTTTTGATTCACCTCATCAGGTAAACTTTAAGGCTGGATGAACAAGTTTCTTTTTAATGAATTATTTTTGATCTTTCTAACAGATGGAAATCAGAACATCACAGAAGTGGATTCACTTGATATAAGGTAAAGTTCTGATGGCAATGACAGAAAGGCCCAGAGGTCAGTGCAGAGTTTTCTGATTTTTTTGCTAAGAGTATGACTGGATTATTCAACATAACTCCCCCCACTTAAAGAACACATTTCTAGTTTTAGCTATGCCAGATGTAGAACTACCCTTCTTTATCATGAAGGCATGTAGAAGGGACTCTTAGGAGTGGACTCCTTTCATGATGAGCAGTATGCAGGCTGTGGCAAAAATACCATCACAATCAAGGAACAACTGGGCAGACTAAGTGACAGAGCACTGCACAAGAATATATTCCTCTAGAAGGAGGGTAAGAGTACCACAGGATACTAATTCCATTAATTCTTCCTACTCAACATTACAGCATCATCTAACCCTAAAAAAGGTAAACTACCTGTCTGATAACTCCCTTTGCATCACCCACTCAGTGAATACAGCTGAGCAGAGCAAAGACTAATTAGGGAACCATCTTTTAATGGTCATTCATGGAATCCAGGGACCTAACTGTCCAAAATCCTTCCTAGCCCTATGTCTAGGCAATTCCTAAGGCGTATAAATTGCCAAAATCCAAACAAACTCAGATACTGGTACTGATAAATAATCACAGAACTAAAGTTTATCATCTTTGTAGTTTATCATATTAAGTACTCAAATTGGTGAGGGTGTGTTAAAGCACCCCACTTAACTTTTCTAACTGGTTATCAAACTAGAGCTGTAGAAACCCCAAGACTTAGAACAGTCATTCAGAACTCCTGTTTGAATTCTTCTGTTGACATTACAAAAAGATGTTTTGTTAAGGGACTGTTCATAATAAACTAGAGAAGCAGAAGTAGTTTATGGATAACTTCAGTCATTTTGTTGTGAAACATAAGTATTTTGCTGATGAAACTGCGATCTTTAAGTAACATCTGAGGGCAAATATTCTAAGCAGCTTGTTCCACCAATTGCACCCAAACTGAAAATTCCGCAGCAGGAAAAAAAACAGTTACATGCCAAAAATGACAGCTCTGACAGCCAGTTTAGGGCAGCATTTGACGTGGGCTGTCATTCTGTACATCTATAGCCCTGGCTTTGTCTGTTGGCAGGGCTATTGCCAAAAGTACTTCAGTTTATATTTTCTGCATCAATACCTTGGTCTGCAAAAGCAGTAAGATTGCCTGCTTTGTCTCTTGAAATACAGCTATGCCAATGCTTGGAAACAAACTTTTGGATAGAATTGTGCAGTCCGTAGTGTGCTATCACAGACTTCTATGTTGTGCTTTGCTCATAAAACAATAAAATTCTTGAATGCTACTCCAAACACACAGGTGCTCCATACATTTGTTGCCATGACAAAGTTCTCTGCTTAAAAGCTGAATTGGTCATTCAATCTGTCCTTCAGCACAATGCTGTCCTTCAGCTTTAAGATTTTGTTTGCTGGTTGCTGAAAAACTTAGATGAACAGTTGTATTGTCATGGCTTTCATTTTGCTAGGGTAAATAATACAAATTTGTTCTCCTTTTGCAAGATACAGTATCTGTACAACCTCTTCACTAGTTAGGGTGATAAAGATGCAGCACTTGATTTAGTTAGAAGAATTTGAAGCAAATCTTTGACAGCTGCAGTTCCAAATAAGTATACATGCACTATCCAATTGTGTTAAAATAGCATTTAGCTAAATGTATAACATAGAGAATTGGAGCCAAGTCTAAAGTACGCTGTTATATGCCTTACTGTGTTACTAATGAGAAAGCCTCCTGACAAGAGAAAATGCAAATGCATTGTAGAGAAAGTGCTCAGCCTACCTGATAGAACCTAGTACACCCCTAATATGTTTTTCCTGGATTGCTTAACATGCCTGAGCTTTTCTAAAAGACCTAGTAATTCAGGCTTTTCCTAAAATATTGCACATTTTGAAGTCTTGTCTCCTGAAATTGGATCCTCAAAGTCGCTAGTCAGTTAAAATAATCTCAGCTATCAGGAATACAGGAAGATAATTCAGTTAGCCTTTAACTCTTTTATCAAGAAGGTTTTTCCATCTCTGGCGACAGACAAACACTTGATCCTGCAGTGCAATACAAAATGAACCATCAAAGAAGAGGAGTTGCATTAATTTTCAATCATGAGCACTTCTTTTGGCATTTGAGGCTGCCAGACAGACGTGGGACTCTTGCAGACAGAAACAATCTGATGCGCAGGTAAGAAACTTGGTTCCTCTACTCCAGGTTAAAAAGCTAAACTTCAGAAATCATGGTCAAATAATCCTTTTTCAAAATCTTACACTTAAGTATAGAACAGAAGAATTTTCAGACATCAGCATCTATGCCATCTATGGCAAAGAAAGCTATAATAAGAAAGCTTCTAGGCTTAGTCCTTGTAGTCACAGAAACTGCTGGCACAAGTCGAGACCTCTCTCTTAGAACAAATTCTTTGAAGTAACTTTAAGCATTACACCTGCACTTGACACCAGTTCAAGTTAAAAATCAAGTTTAGTAGGGTTTTTTTCATAAGTAATGCATAAACATGAATATTCATCCTCTCACAGGGAAAGCAACTGAGTTGGTAGCAACTGACATAATTTGAGCAAGTCTTTTACTGATACTGATGTGTTTTAACAACAGTTTGACAGATCTTGGATTTGAAGTCAGACATTTTGATGATCTGAAAGCAAAGGATGTGCTGCAGATAATTTATGAAGGTAGGAGACTATATATTGGTTATGTCTATTTGTAGCAGAATTCCAGATATCTTTTCTTCCATTCACTCTGTTCGTCTAAATTAAAATAGGTTTTATGTGCAAGGGAGTTGTTTAACATTAGGAGGACCTAAGAGTTAGACTTCAGATTACTTTATTGCGCTGTAAGTGAAGCATCTGTGGAGTAAACTACTGAAGTCACTAAGAGTTGAAAGAAAGTACTTGCAGCTGGGAGAAGTTAATAACATTCTTTTTATTTGTAGTGGCCTTTATCTTCATCCACGTTGAATCACTGAACCATCAAATCTCTGCCACCTTATCCTATCTGAAAAAAAGGGTTCATTTGAAAAAGGACTGATTGCGGATTAAATTATACTATCCAAATGTACAATGTTTTTTAAACCTGGAGATCACTGTTTAGTTATCTGAACACCACTTGCCTATTTCAGCCTCTAAGGATGACCACAGCAATGCCGACTGCTTTGTATGTGTGTTCCTGAGTCATGGTGAGAATGACCATGTTTATGCATATGATGCCCAAATCAAAATTGAGACAATCACAGACATGTTCAGAGGAGACAAGTGTCAGAGCCTGGTAGGAAAACCGAAGATATTTATCATTCAGGTAAGATGTCCATTTCTGAATTCAGTGGAGTTAACACTGACTCATGTTGTCTTGTAAGATGGAAGTCAGTTTTCCTGATACAGTCTTTCCACAAGGGAAAGTTTTTGCATTGTTAGGAAAAAAAGGCACAGAAAAATGTTCCTTAAATGCATTTAAGACAAGGATTCTTTTATTTTTAAAAAAACTTTATGTAAACATTATGATTCTAGCTGTATTTAATAGAGAGTAAATTTATGAAGAGCAACCCAAATTAAGTCCACATCAGATTGACTCTCAGTCTATATTTGATGGAAGACAGTATCATTTTTTTGAGAAAGCTGTGTACAGCCTCAGCTCAGTTCCTACTGTTCACACCTCACAGCGCTAGGCTAGGCTGGTTATCAAGAAGTTTATAAAACCTCCTTACCCTCACTGTTTCCTTCCAGGCAAGTCCCTTTACTTGATCCGTACAGAATTTGGGTTTTGTTTCTTTGCGGTTTTTTTTCACTTGGTTGGTGGTGGTGATGTTTTTTTCTGTTGTTTTTTTTTGTTTTGTTTCTTTCTGTCCATGGGCAATACCTAGGATCTCTGTAGAATTTAAAGAATCAATTTAAGGTTTTATTGTCTCAGAAATATTGCTTGTGCTAAGCAGTCCAATAAAGCCCATATGTAACCTCCTCTGTCACTCCTTGGTTCACAGGGTAATACAAGTTGGAACAGAGCTCCGGAGGTCTCTAGTCCAGCCTCCTGTTCAAAGCTACGTCAGTTATGGTGTCAAATCAAGTTACGGGGGGCTTTATCCAGATTACAATTAGCAAACTCAAATGCGAACCTGGCCTTCAACAGGTTGTAATTCTAATAGCTTATTAATTCTAATAAGTACCTTTTTATCAAATGAAAGCTTCCATAGGCACAAGGCTGCTGCAAGAATCAGCACATTGTTAACTTATCTTTCATTAGGATTCATTCAGTTTTTATTTTTTTTTTAACCAGATGCCAAATATGGAAAAATATAACATATTTCAATTTTAAGTACTTGGAAACACGTATACTTATTGAAAAGGAAATTAACTTAATTCAGTTAATCAACTGAGTTCTTTTACAGCACAACTGGTGTAGTATTTACCTTTGGAAATCAGAGGAAAGAGCACGGATGGAACTTCATCACTGTAAATGCAAGATTTGTCGTATTTCTGTCTTTAGTGATAGTTCTTAAGTAATGCTCCTTACCTGCTTTGTATCTTTTGAGTGTGTTCTTTCTTTCTTATCTTCCACGTACAGCTTTTTGGTAGCACTGACAATACAGGGCTACTTACTGGCTTCTCACAAAAAATACCTTCCTCAACTAACATGTTTGAAACTGAACTAAAAACAGAAGTGTAACAGCATATTGAAACGGCTGCATTTCAGAGCTGCTTTGCCAGCAGGTTCGAGGGAGGCACTTCTTCCTCTCTAGGCAGTACTGGTGAGACTGCATCTGAAGTACTGTGTCAAGTTCTGGGTTCCCTAGTACAAGAAGGGTACAGCTTTACTGGAGTGAGTCCTGCAAATGGCCACAAAGATAATTAGGGGACTGAAGCATCTCTCATTTGAGGAGAGGCTGAGAGAGCTGGGATTCTAATCAATGTTATAAACACCTGGTAGGAGGGAATAACGAAGATGGAGCCACACTCTTTTCAGTGGTGCCCAGTGACAGGACAACAGGCAACTGGCACAAATTAAAACACATCAATTCCATCTCAACACAGGAAAACATTTTTTTTACTGTGAGAGTGGTCAAACACTGGAAGAGGTCACCCAGACACGTGGAACCTCCATCTATGAAGATACTCAAAAGCTGACTGGACATAGTCCTGGACAACATGCTCTAGCTAACTCTGCTTGAGCCAGTGGAGTTGGAGTAGTGATCCCAAGAGATGCCTTCCAATCTCAACAATTCTGTGATCATCTCAGAGCTTTCACTGGACTTCATCTGTCGATTAAGATATTGATGATAAGTAATGGGTCTTTATGAATCCGCATTTATGGTAATGTGGAACAGCAAACTGAAGTCCCCTCTGGTTAGTGTCAGAGTATCATATTAACATAGGTGAGCTTGGCAGAGGTGAAAGCATAACAATACAGGGTCCAGCCCTGTTCAATATCTTTATCAATGACCTGGATGAAGGCATCGAGTGCACCCTTAGCAAGTTTGCAGATGACACTAAGCTGGGTGGAAGTGTGGATCTGCTGGAGGGTAGGGAGGCTCTGCAAAGGGATCTGAACAGGCTAGACCACTGGGCAGCGTCCAATGGCATGAGGTTTAACACGGTCAAATGCTGGGTCCTGCACTAAGCAGTGCTACAGACTAGGATAAGTCTGTCTAGAAAGCTGCCTGGAAGAGGGACCTGGGAGTGTTGGTTGACAGCTGACTGAACACGAGCCAACAGTGTGCCCAGGTGGCCAAGAAGGCCAATGGCATCTTGGCTTGTATCAGAGATGGCATGACCAGCAGGTCCAGGGAGATTATTCTCACTCTGTACTTGGCACTGGTGAGACCGCTCCTTGAATCCTGTGTTCAGTTCTGGGCCCCTCAGCACAAGAAGGATGTTGAGGCTCTGCAGCGAGTCCNGTTTAAGGCACGGGTAGATGAGGTCCTGAGGGGCATGGTTTAGTGTTTGATAAGAATGGTTGGACTCGATGATCCAGTGGGTATCTTCCAACCTGGTTATTCTATGATTCTATGATAATACTTCTCACCAACAGGCATGTCGAGGTGATAAGCATGATGATCCAGTTGTTTTTCGGGATGCAACAGATGGTAGTGATGAATCCATTGTCAATGAGACTGAAGTGGATGCAGCTGGTGTCTATACCCTGCCTGCTGGTGCAGACTTTATCATGTGCTACTCTGTGGCACAAGGTAAGTTCTAGTATGTTAGATGATGATGTCTGATATTCCACTGTAACAAGCTTAACACTTCTTCATTTTGAAGTCAAAATAATGACTACAAATCCAGATCATCTGTCTTGCATGTCTGGCAAGTGACATCTTGCCTGGGAAGGAGCATCACATGTTAAGGAAAAAGTGAAAATATACCTCCAAGGTTGCAGTTAATTTGTGAGGCAGATGCATTCTCATCATAGTCTTGCTGCTGAGCTGCCTGCTGACAGAAAGCATTCCCCTTTTTAACTAGATTGTAGGATTCTGGTAGCTTATAGATTTCCTTGCGCTACATGGCTGTCCTCTCCAGTCCCCTGAGTAACTTGTCTTCTTTCCCATCTGCTCTCTTGTAAAGTGCAGATACAGTCCTGTAAGCTGTCAGTCCCTGATCCACGAGCTTCTCTTGTAAAGTGCTATAAGTGATCTCTAAGCCATTTCTTAAATACAGTCTCCAATGAAGTTACATAATTGGCAAAGCAAGATGTACTAATTAGTAGTCTCTTATACATGTGGCTAGCAAGCAGTAACTCATGAATATATATTTCAAGTGGCACTACTACTTATATTTAGATAATATGGATGTTCCGTTTCTACAATAGGTTACTTCTCTCATCGTGAAACTGTAAATGGCTCCTGGTACATTCAAGATTTGTGTGAGGCACTCAGGAAGCACGGCTCTACCTTGGAGTTCACTGAACTTCTTACTGTTGTTAACAGGAAAGTATCTCATCGCAAAGTGGAAGTGTGCAGAGACGTTAATGCTATAGGAAAAAAACAGATTCCTTGTTTTGCCTCAATGTTAACTAAAAAATTGTATTTTCATCCAAAATCTAAATAGATTGTTGCTTAGCAATGACAACCATTAACTAATATTCACTCAGAGTGAAAAACTCACCATCTGAGTTCAGGAGATTAATATCCAACAAGACTGTTTGCAAAAACACTGGGATCAATTGTTATAGTTTGTATATACAATAGTTTCTAAAAATCCTTAAGCAATTTTAAAGCAAGTATCGTAGGTTTGTTCCTCTCAGGGAATTTGAGTAGTTGCTGGTGCAAAACTATTAAGTGGTTCTCAAATTTTATTGAAATCAGTACTCTAGATTACTTTTATTCTTAGAAGTTTGTTTGCTTGATTTCCATCTAACTATGACACACTTAACTATTTCCAAAACATTTCAAATGTTGCATTAGATGAGGTTTTTTTCCCTTCAAGAGCACAGTTTACAAGGAGCATGTTTGTAGGGGCACAGCAGTATCCAGCTTCCAAGTTTTATGAATTTATTGAGCTTTTTAGGCTTTTTTATTTTCTCTCAACACTAAAAGGGAACTTAAATTCCTTAAGTACACTCACAGAATTAATATAGATAAAGGGCTTTTTGCTTGAAAATCATTTACATTTTGGGCACAATTTAAGCTCACTGGTGCTTTGTATCCTCAGGAGAAAACCTGGCAGATTAGATGACGTACAGCTTGCTTAGCATGATTTGGTTAAGCTTGCCTTGTAACATATCTCTAAAGCTAAACCAAATGGTTTCAGGGTTCTAGGGTCACTTACATCTGCTGGACATCTTAGGCAGCTCTGCAAACTACAACATACGCACATCTTCACACCTCAGGCCTTTGTGTTGGATCAGCCCCTTGGCCCCAGCAGAGATGAGCCATACACTGTCATTGTGTATGTAGGAGCAATAGTGCATTTGCCACCTCTGTTTCACCATAGACTGTTTATACTGCAGCATTAGTAATTGCAGTGAATATTTTTTTATTATTTTTTACATTATTGGTATACATGCTTAACTCTGGGAGATAATGGAGAAGTCAAGCTGAGAAAGGTGTCTTAATCCACTTTCCTGAGTACTAAATAACTGGTTTACTGGCTCTGCTTTTGTTAAACCTTTTCATATACTACATTCTAAGTCACAGGTGTTAATTCATAGAATCATAGAATAGTTTGGGTTGGAAGGGACCTTAAAGATCATCTAGTTCCAAGCCCCCTGCCATGGGCAGGGTCACCTCCCACTAGATCAGGCTGCCCAGATTTTACTATGTTAAATTTTACTATGTCTGCTTTTTAAGCTCTGTATAAATCATGTATGCTTGAATGTTTTGATAAATTTTTTCAATAAAATGCAACAGTGAAACATAAATGATTTTATAGTAAATAAGTTTGATATATCTTACTTTTCTAGAAATATTTATTAAAAAGCTTACCTGTGATGCACATCTAACCTCCACTTAATGATGTTATACCAACAGAGTCAAGGAAATAATAATTTCAGGAAAAAACTCCTCATAACTCAATGCAGAAGTTAATTATTCTGTGAGCTACTGCTGTGCTATAAATGGTAAAAAGACAGCCCTTGTTGTATAAAACATCCCTGTCATTTTACCAGCAGGGAGAATGCCTCCATTTCACTAACGAGACCTACAGATATCTTGAAGATTTTTGCTTCAGGAGCTTCTTTATAGGGTTAAAATAAAGCCAAACAAACAAACCGCAAACCCTTAAGTGACCAGATAATTTATATAGATATTTATTGCAACTTTCAAAACCATAGTGGTCGAAAATACCCAATTTCTGTAGAGTAACTAAGTGTTTGTATCAGCTTTGAAAGGCGAATTCTAATATATACAAAACCAAAGTTAGTCCTTGTCACTGATTTCTCGGATTGGAAGCCTCAGGCGCAGAGGTTGGCGCAGACGTCTCAACGATTCTTCTGCCTGCCAGTGCAAGAAAGAGTGAGAGTTCATTCTTTTGCGACCCTCTGTTTTCCCCTCCTTTTCGAAGATCCAGTATCTTTCCCTTCTGAGAAGGCACTGGTCTTCTAGACAAGAAACAGAACTCATCGAACAGGAGACACTGAACATTTACAGACCTGCTCAAGTCATTCATCCAGGGAGAAGCATGTGCCCTGCCCATCCACCCACTCACTCACACCCAAAGTATTATTTTCCCTAAGTCATGATTACAAAAATCATACTCACAGGCTAATAAGAAAGCTCTGCTCTACTCTACTCTACTCTACTCTACTCTACTCTACTCTACCCTACCCTACCCTACCCTACTCTACCCTACTCTACCCTACTCACTACTCCAGCCTTATGTCAAATGTGGCCCATGAAACAATACCCTGAAAACACTAGTCCTGAACTAAAATTGGGTAGTTTCCATTTTCTTTTACAAGACATTGAACATGGTGCTGATGAGATGGGGTGGAGGAGTAAGAAGTGAGAGATCTGCTATGCTTTTTTGTGAAGGCTACAAAGTTTCTGCTGGAGCACACACCACTTTTTCCATTCAGTTACCCATATTCCGTAAATCTAAGCCTTGTATTACCACAATAGTGCAGCAAACAATTGTCTCCAAAAGCAATGTGGCTAATCTATGAACATGGCCAAAAAAAGCCACGTATTAGAGTACACGAAAAATGCCCAGATATGTAGGGCTGATAAACTGCCTTATTTGTTTTAAAATAAATTGATTAAAGTCTCTCTGATGACTTACTGAAGTAGTTTATATGTCAGTGGCAAACACTGTATGGTTACTTGAACAGCTTAAATTGGCTGATAAACAATACACTGTTTTGAATATAAGCAGCAAAACCTTGAGGTCAGTTTCCTGTTAGCTGAGTTTACTGAAAAAGTCTTAACCCAGAGGCTGCCTTGACATTTAAGGACTGTATTTAAATACCTCAGCCAGGTCTTCTTTGAGCTTGTTATATCGTTCCACATTAAAATGCTGTTTTTTGGATTTCCGATAGAAGTAGTGGAGGAGCTGCCTGTCTTTAGCGTCAGGGTAAATGTAGTCCTGGTGATGAAAGCAGGGCACATATTTGGGGTTAGAGGTCAGAAGATCATCTGTACAAATTAACTTTCAATAGAAATTTAGCCTGTTTCAGGAAGATTTATCTAATTCAACACACACATATGTTCTGTTAAGAGGCTCTGTATGAAGTTATGCCCTCATAGGTCATAAGGGCCTTTTAGGTATATGTTAGGAATAATTTCTATTGCACTTAGAGGAATTTTCAACTATAATAAAGACATAGCGTGATCTTCACCACTGGAGCCATTGGAGTCAAGGGACACTTTCCAAGAAGTCAAAGGAAGTTCAGCTACTATTTCTCAAAGACTTATTTCAAAGTCTCAAGCAATGGCACCAGTGGCTCTTCAAAAAAAAGCCAAGTAATAATCTCTCTATAAAATAATACACAAAAAGTAGGAATGCCTTAGCCCTTCTTAAAAATCAGTAAGAAGGAGTAAATCTCACATTCAGAGCCAGCTGTTCATAAAAAAAGATAGGCCTCCTCTTTTCACTAAAGAAACCTGATGTCTCAAGAAGTCCACAGATCCACTGGTATTATGGAAGGAAGTATTGGCTACTCTTCCACATATCTCCATAACAGTGTTTTGCATCACAGGAAGTTAGATATCAGGATGTCCACAATGGGAGTAAAATACAGAACTAAAACAGGAAAAAGAAACATCCCACAAACTCTTACAGGATTTTCAGGACAAGTCTGTCTTGTGCAGCTCAGTTAAGGTCATTTTTTTTGTTACTCAGCAAACCTTTTTCTTCTAAACAATGCCTGTTTCCTGCCACATTTCAGCTGTCCTAGATTTAGTTCTATTCATTCAAAGTCAAGGAAAAGCAGTCAGATTATGAAGAACAAAGCAATAATTTTATTTTTCAGGCACTAAATTCGGTATATTTCAATTATGCAATGGCCAGATTTCCAAAGAATTTTTCACCCTGCACTCTTTATACCTAAACTCCAGACAATAAAAGCTACTGTTCAGGGATTTGCTTCCTGGCCTGCTGTAAGGCAGCATTCACAAACTGGCACCGCACTATTAGCTGCTTTTCCTTTACAGCAATGAGCAAGGTGCTGTTTACTATTTGAAGTAATCTTCGAAAGTTTAATATTAAAGGAGAGACTTTTTTTTCACTGCTTTTCATTCCCTAGGTCATGAAATCGTACAGATAGTAGTTATGCACACCAGCTGGTCTGAAGTTCATGTTTAACAGCACCTGGCTTGATGTGGCATAATGTAATGTTCATATCCAGCCCCATTAAGGGACAAACAACTCCCGGTCTGATGCAAAGGCTACTGACCGAACTATATTTTTATCAGAACCCAAATACTGTGATTTTTCAGAGTCAGTTATCCTCTTTTACAATACGGCAGGCATTTAAAAACATGGACTTACCTGTTTAGTAAGAACAAAGTAGGCATAAAAAGCCATGGCACTCCCGTAAGTGATGAAGTATGTGACTGGTTCCATGATGTCCCAGGAGTAGACCCACCAAGTGAGCCACGCCAGCGCTCCGCCTTGTGTTGACATTAGAGCTAAGCCAACCCATAGAAGCCTGGAGGTCTTCGCATCTGCACTGTCCAAGATTCTGGCTTTCATCTAAGGAAAAGAAATAGAGAAACAAGTTCAAGCGAAAATGAGTGCAACTAATGAGCATCTACCCCACCATGTTTTCTCCTACTGGGTAAGATCCTTTTTCACAGTCTTTTGCTAACTCCTTTCACCAACTTACTCTGCAGAGATAGAAAAGGACTGAAACCTAAGGGCAAACAGATCTGCCTGTTGTGCCCCAAGAAATCATCTCTCTTTCCCACTAGGTATTTATGCCTACTGGATTTCCATTTACCATTCAAGGCAGCTCTGGTTAGTGTTGAGGGGGATCCCACAAAGCAGGTCTGAATCCCAGGAAAAGTTTGTACATTTTGTCAAGTCTCTTCCTGGCTTCCTCAGCCTGCCCTAGAATAACGTTCATATCTTCCTTTCTTGGATTATGGCAACCATTAGTCCAAAAGATCTGCCTCGTTGCCTTGCTGATAAAGAAAATCCTAGTTTAAGCCACAGATTATTTCTCTCTCACTTCTGCTTTTTCTGTAATGGCTATTCAGACCTCATACATCAGCAGTGACTAAATGGACTTTCAATCCCAATACTAGCCATGCTGAAGCTTGTTCATGACAACTGCCTCCAGGTGTTGTGATTTCTACCCAAAGTACGTGCATAACAGGAGTACAAAGAACTGAAAATAATTTGAATTATATTTGAATAGACACTCATTTGCGTAATGAACAAAACAGACAGACCATAGTCACTCATGCTGATATTTTTTTCTATCACAGGACTTACTGCTGATGAAAATAAATGCTTTTGAGTTTTTTAAAAAACAAGTAACCCCACTTTCCAACCTGTTCAAGAGGCAGCAGTTCTTCTTTCAGACGGTCCAGTTTCTGTAGCAATTCTCTCTCTTTCCTGATCTGGTGATCTTCTAAATGTAGAGCCACAAACAGTCTGTGAACCAAAGATTTGATATCTTCCACTTCAGTAGCATGCTCACTACTCAGTTTATCTGAAAAGAAAATGTTTGTCTTATAAAGCATTTCAAGAACCCACCTTTCTTCATTCTTTCCCCACCTCCAACTCCCCCCCCAAACAGGACCATCCAATGGTGAAAAAAAAAAAAAAGAAGATAAATTCCTTTAACCAGACAGGTTCCAGTTTTCTGAGACTTCCTATGATTTTCACTAGATGAAATGAAAGAATCGAGGTTATTAAGCATCACTCTTACCTTTTACAGGTGGTGACACACTGTATGCTGTGTTGTTGATAACCAGTTTAAAGTCGTTCATCAATAAAACCTCCATCAAGGTTGCATCAGAGACCTTGTTACCATCTGCAGAAGAAAGATTTAAGTTCTAAATTATTTGTCTTAAGGAATCTTAAATATTAGCAGATATCCCATTGAAAAAGCGTTATGAGTTCTTTATTAACAATGTTTGGAAGGGAATGGTACTTACAGTAACTCTGGTAACTGATACTAAACAGTAAGGAGGGACACCAACGCAGAGTGTCTGCCTGAGTGCTTTCTCTAGTCATTGGACTTGTCACTACTATGCCTAGAGTCGCATTTGCTTGTGCTATGATTATGACTAGAATTGACCCACTGGGAGGGCCAGGGCAGAAGACAAAAGAAGTCTTGCACGGAACAGCAACAAATTGCCACATAAAATTCTGCATTTTCATTTTTCTGTCCTCACACAGGATGAAGAGTTTGGGGAAATTAATAGACCTTCAAAGACCTTATCCTCAGTTAAAGATTTATGTCTTTCTTTAAACCTCTTCTAGTCAAAAGGAGCAATTCTCATCAGTAGCGGTGTTCAGATTTTTATTAATGGTACTTGAAATCACTCTGTTTCAGTATCAGTTGTGACTGGGAGTTGACAGCTAGACTGCCCAGTACAAAGCAGAGCAGGAGCCACAGAGGCATTAGTCAGAAAAACTCTGAAGTACCCATTTCTACTTCTCTTTTTCATGCAACAATTTACTTGAATGCCATCCAATCAGCAACACAGTGAACAGGCTAAGAAAAATCAATCATATCTACTTTCAATGACTTAAAATCAAGGACAAGGGGGCAACCATGACATTCAATCAGGAAAGCTGGTTGTTGAAGATTTTATCCTGATTTTATATTTGTTCCTTCTTTTCGTCCCCTCTTTACCATTTTTCTTTGCTAAAGGCCCTTTCACCCAAAAGGCAGTATTTGTGTCTGCCTAGGACTTAGAAAAGACTGCCACCAGCAGATGGAACACAACTTCAATACATGAAAAGACTCTCATCTAACAGTACAGATACACTGCAGCCTTTCCCAGAGCATTCTCAACACAGCAGATCTTGCAAGATTAGCACTCTGGGAACACATCTGATTTCTTGAACATGAAAACCATCTGCATCCAAATAAGAAATGGAACCCTTCTTATTTTACATTCAATACACAAAGGTAGATGTAATCTAAAATCTCTGCTGAAATTTTAAAGATCTGTTTTGTCATAGGATCATAGATAGATTTGGGTTGGAGGGACCTTAAAGTCCATCCAGTTCCAACGCCCCTGCCATGGGCAGGGACACCTCCCACTAGATCAGGTTGCTCACAGCCTCATCCAACCTGGCTTTCAACACCTCCAGGGATGGGGTATCTACTACCTCTCTAGGCAACCTGTGCCAGTGTCACACCAGCTCCACAGAAAAAAAATTGTATCTAACATCAAATCTAAATCTTCCCTCTTTCAGCTTAAAACTGTTATCCCTTGCCCTATCACTGCCTGCCCTTTTAAAAAGTCCCCCTCCAGCTATCTTGTAGGCCCCTTTCAGGCACTAGAAGGCTTTTATAACATCTTCATGGAGCCTTTCTTCTCCAGGATGAACAAGCCCAACTCTCTCAGCCTGTCCTCATATGTAACATGCTCCAGCCTTCTCATCATCTTTGTGGCCCTTCTCTGGACTCACTCCAACAGCACTCTGTCCTTATGCTGCAGGTTCCAGAGCTGAATGCAGTACTCCAGATGGGGTCTCATGAAAGTGGAGCAGAAGGGGAGAATAACCTCCCTTGACCTGCTGGTCACACACCTTTGCATGCAGTACAGGAAATGGTTGGCTTTTTGGGCTGCAAGAACAGACTGCTAGGTCATGTTTAGCTTCTCATCAGCCAGCATTCCCAAGTCCTTCTCCTCAGAGCTGCTCTTAATTCATTCTCTGCCCAGCCTGTATTTGTGCTTGAGACTGCCCCCATGCAGGTGCAGCACCTTGCACTCTGCCTTGTTGAACTTCGTGAGGTCCACATGGGTCCACCTCTCAAGCCTGCTCCACCTGTCTGTCTACCATCCTTTCCATCCAGCATGTTGACCACGCCACACAGCCTGGTGGTGTTGGCAAACTTGCTGAACGTACACTCAATCCTACTGTCCATGTTGCTGACAAAGATGCTAAGTAGCGTAGTGCTGGTCCCAATACCAACCCCTGAAGAATGCTGATTGTCACTGATCTCCACTTGGACATCGAGCCCTTGACCACAACTCTTTGACTGCGACCATCCAGCCAATTCCTTCTCCAGCAGGTGCTTCATTCATCAGATCCCTTTCTCTCCAGTTTAGAGACAAGGATGTTATGTGGGCAGTGTCAAATGCTTTGCACAAGTCCAGGTAGATGATGTTTGTTCCCTTCTCCACCAATGCTCTAACTCTGTCATAAAAGACCATCAAATTTCTCAGTTACAATTAGTCCTTAGCAAAGTCATGTTGGTTGTCACCAAGCAACTCCTTATTTTCCATGGGTCTTAGGAGAGTTTCCAGGATCTGTTCCATGATCTTGCTGGGCACACAGGCCACTAAACTGGCCTCTAGTTCCCTGGATTTTCCTTTTCTCCCTTTTTGAAAATGGAGGTTATTTTTCCACTTTTGCAGTCAGTGTGGACTTCACCAGACTGCCATGACTTCTCAGACATCATGGATAGCGGCTTAGGAACTTCATCTGCCAATTCCCTCAGAACTCATGGATGAATCTCACCAGGTCCTATGGACTTGTGCACTTTCAGATTCCTTAAATAGTCTCAAACCTGATCTCCTTCTGTGGGTGGTTCTTCATTCTCCTAGTCCCTGCCTTTGCCTTCTGTGACTTGGGCAACGTGGCTTGAGCCCTTACCAGTGAAGAGTGGGGCAAAAAAGTCATTGAGTACCTCAGCCTTGTCCATACTTCAGGTAACAAAAACCAGTCCCTTAGAGGGTTCAGATGGTCTAAGAACTATCAAGCCACACAACACTGCTGCTGGACACATCACTGTGGTATGGGGGCTTCAAAAGCCACAAATCAGCTGCTCCGCAGCAGCTATTTGACCTGGTTTTCCCCTGCCAAGGGGTAGGTGGAAAACAGCATCTCCTCTTACTACCAAGATGAATAATGATAAGGCTACAAAATATGAAGATTTTTGTATGTCAATATTTGTCACACTGCTACTGTCCCAGCTCCTCCATCTATCCGACATGTGCCCACTACAGAAAGGCACTGTAGATAACCCCACACCTGCAATTTTTTATTCACTGACACACCAGCTGGCTCACTGACCCCACTCTGCAGGTAGCATAGCAGACCTTGAAGGCTATCACTTTCAGTCCAAAATCTGAAATTTTAGTGTGTCCATCCACTCATTTCTCTCTCCCTCTTTTTTTTTCCCACAGTATAATAGAACATCAAAGCTCATTTGCATGTAAATTATTAAAGAGACATTATAAAGTGACATTTAAGCAAAAAATGCTTTTCAAAAGAAGTGCCAGACAGGCTCTTTGTTCTGGATGTGATACAACACTGATTTATTAACCTATCCAACCTCTCATTAACTGAAAAGCAAAAATGTCTTGGGGAAGGGTGGTGTTTTATTTCAGAAAACACCCCACAGGCTTTCACAACTGGCTACTTTCCTTACTGTACCTAAGCACAAGTAGTCAAATGTGGTCCAAGGGCCATTTTTTTAGCTACAGAAGTTTTGCAGAACCAAAATCGAATCCATAGAAAATGAAAGTGATTCATCATGCACAGCACAAATGCTTTCAGTTAAGGTTGGGTTTCATTTAATGGCTAAATGACACAGAAGAAGTGTCTGCACTAAATCAAGGCTTCATAATTTTCCTTTAACAATAAATGTCTAAATTAAACTCTCAGTACTTGACCAATAGTTTCGGTTTATAGTATCAATTTCCTCATAAATTAAACATCTAAGCTGTTGTCTAACATTACAACCCCCAGCACTGGAAAAACACTGAGCAGAGAACTCTTTTATAGTCATGGTTTTAATCAAAGCTGACAATGTTTCTCTTTCAAAGAAGGAGGAGGCTGGTGTGGTGTCATCTAGATGAGATGACGTGAAAATGGTCAAATTCCTTTCCACTTTGGAACCTGTTGCCCTTTCATGCAAAAAAAGGGCAGACTTATAAGTTTCTTACAGAAATTATCTTATGCTTCACAAATGACAGATATCTGCACTGAAGCAGAATGAGTAGTTAGTTTGTGCTGACATACCACAGAAGAATGGGATTCAGCAGTGCATCACAAATAACTCTGTCACGGATTTCTCTCCACAGATAGCAGTACTCAGAAGTTAACTGTTTGTTGGCACAAGTTTTTTACTATCCCTGCCTCCCCCAGTAAGAAATACTTTCTAGCTAAAACATCCATGTTAATGCAAAAGTAAGCTGTTGACGATGACCATTTGTTACGTGGCTTCTAAAGATACAACAGCCTCATATAAAATTATATCTTTTCAAGATAATTTTCTACTTTACCTGCAAACATAGCACTAAAACAAAACAAACAAAAACCGAAACCAACTGCTTCAAACTTCCTGTGTATGCAAAGCTCATATGCACCCAGTTATGAGCCTTTGGACCAACCTTCCTTAACCTCATCTTTTCCTTTTTTATGTGTTACCTGATTGAAAAGAAATCATTCTACGTGGATTTGCCTTCCTTCCCCTTCCCCTTCCCTCTCTCTCTCCCTCTCTTCATCTCTCTCTTTCTCTTTCCTTTTTAGGGTTTAGGAAAGGCAGGTCCTACTTGACTAACATCACCTCCTTCTATGACAAGGTGACCTGCTTAATGGATAAGGGAGAAGCTGTGGATATTGTCTACCTAGACTTTACTAAAACCTCTAACACTGTTTCTCACAGCCTTCTCCTGAAGAAATTGTCTACTCAAGGCTTGGATGGATGTATTCTTCACTGGGTAAAAAAACTGTCTGGATGGCCAGGCCCAAATTCTTGTGGTGAATGGAGTTCAACTAGTTGGTGCCCAGTCACAAGTGGTGTTCCC